>JASKGM010084221.1:0-14239 GCA_034509205.1 Ceratonia siliqua | reverse complement strand
TATAAATAATTTTAAGAAAATATGAAAAAAAAATATTTTTTGAATTCTTTTTTGTTTTCTTATTTTGTTTTTTGAATTATTTTTTAAGGATTGTATTATGAAATATTTTAAAGTTTTTTTTAATTTTTTTTTAATTTTTCTAACTTATTTCATAAAATAACAATTATAAAAAAAATTAAAATTTTAAAAATTAAAAACCTACTCCTTAATATTGATACTCAGGAGTAAGATAGATCCCCTATAATATTAAAAGAACAAAAAAGTAGTCTTTCTAATTTAACTAAATCATAGAGTTGGTCTCAAACACTCACATTGAGAATTTAATTCAATTAATTGCTTTTTTTTAATTTGATTTGTTTAGAATATAATTTAAAATAGAATTAAATTATTTTTTACAAATTTTATTAATTTTTAAATTCCACCAAAATTGATATTAAATTTGTAATACCCCCAAAAAAAAGGATCAAAACTTAAATAGCCCAAACCTTAAGGGCTAAGTTGCAAATTTGTAACTTTTAAAATTTTGCAACTTGGTCCCTGGCCCCCTTATATTCCCCCACCGGAGCCCTCTCCCCCCATTCTGAAATACCCGCCGCCACTCTGTTTCTCTCTTCCTCTCCCACGCGCATTCGTCTCCCTCGGCTAGGCTCACCGTCACCGGCCATCCGGTGCCCAGCCACTGGCGAGCAACCCACTCCCAACCGGCCACCGTTCCAGCCACCGTGGTGCGTGCTTCCAGCGGCGATTCAGTGCGCATCCTTGAAGCTTGGTCTGTGAATTTCAAGGCTAAATTCCATATTTGTGGTTAGTTTTCTTAGCTTCTCCACCTGAGTTTGAGTAGTACAAATTCAAAATTTTGGTATCCTTTGTGGCTGGGGAACCTTCGAATTTTTTTTCAGAATGTTGGAGTAGTATTCTTCATTTGCAAACCCAATTGAAACAATTGGTGACTTTCTCTGTAGAACTCAATCCACCTAGAATTTTTACCATATTACTGCATAATGATAGTAGATGAGGAGTTGATTTCCAATTCTAATGTTATAGTTTTACCTTCAATCTTAGGAATTTTGTTTGAAACAAGTAATCTGTTGGGGTTAAGATCTTAAGCAGTTGAGTTCTTGACCAATAAAAAATTTTATTCTGCTTGAAGGGTCCGAACATATTGAATTCTATTCTTATATCATTAACAAACCTAGTTAGAATCGAATCGATAAGCTCGTTTACAAAACAAAAGTTTCCTTTAGTTACTAGTGTTATACTGGAAAAGTAGGGGCAAATTTAGTATACTGATGGGCTATGCGTATATGTTGCACATAGGCTTATCTGAAACAAACCCCGTTGGAAGTAACTCTGGCTTGAAGTAGAAATATTTGAAGTGAATACTGAATCTCCAAATTTAGCAACAGTGAGTGGATTCTTAATTACCCCTTGATGCATGAATTATTAAAGTTTACCTTGTGGATAAATGATGTTATTTGATTATGTTTTGAGGAAAGTAATGTATATTTATATGTGGAATTATTATGTTGTCCATAGTATGGAAAGCATCTGAACTTTGATATTTTGAAAGTCTGAATGGTACAAGTACTATGAAAGAAATTTAGAATTTTAATCTGGAATTCGTAGTAGAGTGGTGGTAGAACCACTAGGTGTACCTAGGTCGCAACCTTTATCAGTTGAGGGCAGTTCCTGATAAAGGGTACTTCTGTCAGTGAGTGTAGTTCCTGACAAAAGACTGAGTGCTATTGTGAATGGTTCCTTCGGATGAGAATGCCCGGAAGAGAACAGGAAATTTAGTTTCCTTCGGTGAGTGCAGTTCCCGAAGGTGAGGATCGGCTTACCCTCCAGTGGAGATTTATCCTTTGGAGCGGGAACACTGTTTTCTCAGTTTAGGTTCTCCCCTATATATTGAGGGATCCTAGGAAATTATATTTTGATTAAAGTACTATTATATATACTGTCATTTCAAATTTCATTATGTAAAATATGATTTTGAAGTAAGAATTATTTTCTTTCTTGAGTGTAATGTGCATTAGGTGCTTATTACATTTAAGAGTACTAAACTAAGATTTCATATTATTTTAGCGGTAATGCAAGTTACATGACGGGGTTTATGTATCAATCTGTAAGTTTGATTTCTATTCACTGAGTCAGTGGACTCATCCCTCAACTTAACATTTTCAGATCAGCAGATTAGTGATTTACCTTCAGCTCCGCCTGCACCCTTTGATCCAGTTGATTGACTTGGTAGGAAATCATCCTGAGTAGTAGCATTGGAACTTAGTTGAGGATTGTGGACAGATGTTGGATAGGTTTTAATTGTATTTTTGTTTAATTTTCATGGTCTGTAAGTGAATTTGAATAATCCTGTGTAAATTTGATATACAGTCCATGATGGACCTTTTACTGTTTTTTTTCTGATAAGCCACTGAGGCTTCTGGTTGATGGTGCGCATGCCCACCTTGTTTTATTTATAGATTTATACCCTAAGATAGTCCATATTTCAGGGAAAATTTTGCCAAAATTTATAATAAATTTTTAACTTAGAACTATTTTTATGAAATGGCATTTCAGCTTTATTGCTCATTTAAGAATGATTTTGAATGATATTTACTGCATTGGTATTTTAGGCTGGTAGGTAATTACCTGAAGGGTAATTCCCTATGCCGGTCACGTGTCTTAAATTGGGGTGTGACAAAATTTCAATATCAAAAACTCATTGGACGATAATTTTTATTTTATCATTAATTTTTATGCAACACTAAAAAAAATAACATTTATAAAATTAACAATCCAGTTGAATTCTATCACTTTAAAATATAATCTAAATAATAGAGTTTAATTAAATTCTCAAAATTTAATATTTATTTCAAATATAATGAAATACAAATTTAATTGAATTTATGACTAAATTTTTTAATTAAATTCTTACTAAATGTAATTCCAAACTCACACATTCTCTTGACAAAAAAAAAAAAAACTTATGAAAACAAAAACAAACAAACTAGCCCAAAAGAAGATAACCTCATAACTCCAATTGGTATTAAAATTTTCCAAGACAAGAAGTAAATTGATGCTGAATAAATTTGATGTGTACTGAATTTGAGAGGGGATGACAGGGGAAGGAGAAGGGAATTACAGAGGACAAGTTGGAAAAGAAAGAGTCTAGATAACATATCTTCATTCCACAGAATACATGATATTTATACACATAACAACCCAACAACTGATAAGGGGTTAAGCGCAAAAAGAGGGTAAACCACCAACTAACTGATAAATCCATGCTACATTAATTGGTTAGCTAACTACCAACTGACTTGGTTCCCAGAACACTCTAGCTCGAGTGACAAGATAGGTTAACGCAAAGGCCTAAGGAACATATCAATCCTTCCCTCCTTTGAGAACCTTGTCCGCAAGGTCACAGTCAGGATAAGTCTTCTGAAAACACCAGGCGTTTTCCTAGGTGGTGTCCTCCATGGCAGTTCCTTTCCATTTTACTAGAATTTCAGTCTTTGGATGATAATTCCCCTTTTGCGTTACCCGTTGATCTAAAATAGCTTCTGGTATTGGTATAATAGTGGAGTGGGCTGATACTAGTGGTAGTTTTTATGAGAGTAGAGTGAGTGGACCGAAATGTTTCTTTCATAAGCTAATGTGGAACACATCATGGATTTGTGACCCACTGGGGAGAGCTATTCTATATGCCACGTTGCCTATCCTCTCTGTAACCTGGTAGGGTCCAAAGAAACATGGTGCAAATTTTACTGAGTGGCAGAAGGCTACCGAGCTTTGTCTATATGGTTGGAGCTTCAAATAAACATAGTCGCCTACTTCCAACGTAACCTCTCAACGATGCTTATCAGCGTAGCTCTTCATTCTATTATGTGCCTTAAGAAGATTTTGATGAAGGTCACTTAAAATCATGTCCCTGTCATGAAGGTGTTCGTCCATAGCTGCAGCTCGAGAGGTTCTTGGGACATAGGCAATGATGCTTGGGGAAGGGATCCCATATACTGCCTCAAAAGGGGACACCTCTACTGCAGAATGCATCGAGGTGTTATAACTGAGTTCTGCCCATGCCAACCAATCGAGCCATTTGTGTGGTTGTTCTTCAGTGAAACACCTTAAATACTGTTTAAGGGTGCGATTTACTACCTCTGATTATCCATTGGACTGTGGATGAGGCTAGAAGTCATACAGAGTTGAGGACCTTGTAATTGAAAGAGGGTGTTCCAGAATGAGCTAATAAAGATCTTGTCTCGGTCACTGACTATGGATTTAGGTATCCTGTGGAGGCGAACTACCTCAGCCACAAATATTTACGCCACCTTTACTGCCGTAAAGGGATGTTTCATTGCGATGAAATGTGCATATTTTGATAAACGGTTGACTACCACCATGATAATGGTGTGGTCTTGGGATGGTGGAAGTCCCTTGATGAAGTATATCGAGACTTTTGTCTAGACTAGTTTAGGTATGGGAAGGGGTTGAAGTAGCCTAGCATGCTTCAAGCTATCCACCTTGAAGCGTTGGCATGTGCCACATTAGCGCAAAAATTCTTTGACTAAACTCTTCATGTGAGGCCAAAGAAAGCTCTGTTTTACTCGAGCTAGTGTCTTATGGAACCAGAAGTGACCACCCAGGGGAGAAGCATGGCATTTCTCTAAAACTTTTGGAACTAATATAGATGAAGGGTTGAGGTAAATTTAATTGTTGTGGAACCAGACCCCATCACGTTGAATGTATTGTGTTGTGTTCAAGTTTTGATAAAAAGGAACTTAGTGTATTTCGGCTTGGATCATAGGCCACCAACTGGTGTGCGGGGTTGACAGAGCTAAAAATTGAAACTCAACCTTTTGAGAGAGGGCATCATCACCTTAGTTCTCATTACCATGTTTATACTCAATCTCATAGTCATATCCCAAGAGTTTAGGAAGCCATCTAGCTTGGGCAGGGGTTGTAATTCATTGCTCTAAGAAATATTTAAGACTTCATTGGTTTATGTGAATGGTGAAAGCTTTGCCCAACAAATAGGGCCTCCACTTCCTGATGGCTTTAACCATGGCAAGCATTTCCCTTTCATAGGTTGAGAGGGCCAAGTTCAGTCCCTTTAATGCCTATCTGAAGTAGACGATAGGTTAGTCCGATTGTGACAGGATTGCCCCAATGCCTATCCCAGTAGCATAACACTCCACTATGAATCTTTTAGAGAAATCTGGTAAGCTAAGGACTGGTGATGAAGTCAGTGCCTGCTTCAACTGTCCAAAAGCTAGCTCTGCCTCTTCATTCCAATGAAACCTTGCCTTGGTTAATAAGTTGTGTAGTGGAACTGCCATGAGCCCATAGTTTATAATAAACTTTTGATAGTATCTTGCCAACCCGAGGAATACTCATACTTCCTTTGCAGTCTTGAGGATAGGCCAATTTAAGACAACCTGAACTTTGGTAGGATCAGTTGAGACTCCTTGGTTGGAGATGATGTGACCTAAGTAATCAATCCGATGACCCTAAATTTGCACTTTGATTCTTTGGCATATAACTGGTTAGTAGTCAAGATTTCCAAGACCTTTTTTAGATGAATTAAGTGAGCTTCCCATGACTGAGTATATCAAAATATCGTCAAAGAAAACCAAGATGAATTGCCTAAGATAAGGCCAAAAAATATCATTCATCAAGTTTTGGAAAGTTGCGAAGGCATTTGTCAATCCGAATGGCATTACCCTGAATTCATAATGCCCCTTGGTGTATATCCAAGTTGAATTCCAAACCTCGGCAACAAAACCTCAATTTGAAAGCCCTCTAAATTAGAAACACAACTAAAATATAAATCTCCTTGCAGTATAGTGGTAAGTATTTGTGTTTTTTAGAGCAATGGTTGTTTTCCTGCAGAGGATTGGTTTTAGTTGATTAGTTACTATTAAAATTAATAAGTTAATGCTAGAAATGTAAATTAGGGGTTTTTGTGAGAACAAAGATACTTAGAAATAACAATGAAGGTAAATAGATGCAATATGATTAAAGAATGCAACAACAGTAAGAAAGTTAGAATAAGGTGAGGAGTATGGTTGAGAATTCACCATTTTTCATTGGACAATGGTAAATGATTATAGACAATCACTCATTATGATTATAGACATGACAATATTTTTAACTCTCTATCCTAATTACTAACCGTGGATAACAACAAGCCTTGTTATCCCAATCTTTCCATAGTTATTCGGTAAAATAGAAGAACACTCCTTACTTACTCCCTATCCAATGAACAACCTAGAAAATGCTTCCTAGATTTAATCCAATGAAAACATTAAGGTAAGAAAGATAGGTTAGTTTAGGCAACAATCTCAAATGCCTGGACTATTTAACCCATGTTATGCTCCTCATCATAGTTCTAAAGGATTTGGACATCCCTAATCACTATAAAATGTCACTTATGAATAAGAGAATCAAATTATTATGTATTCAATCATTTATCCTAGCATTAGATGATTACCTAGTTCATTTAGTTGGCCACCTAAACAAAACTAAGTAATAATTAAGAACAAATCAAGTGGAAGAACATAAACAATCATTCAAGAGAAGTTGAATACATCATCAATGGATAAAATCACAAAATCATGTCCAAGGAATTGAGTCACCCTCAACCAAAGGGGTTTAGCCTTCAACATCAAAAAATTACTCATTACAACAATATAATTCATAAAAACTATAGAAAATACAAGAAGAATGAAGAAAAGGTGAAGAAGGAACTCTTTGAAGACTTCTAAAAAGTGAATCTTCTCTAAACTCACTCCCTTCAGCCTTCCTCTAGTTCTTCTCCTCTCTTATAAGCTTTCTCTCTTGTTTCCCAATGTTATAATGTGTGAAATGAAGTGAAGAATGCATTTTTAAAGTGAATCAATGCGCGCGCGAGCTGCGGCTTGGTTTCAGGGTGCCGCGGCACTCTGCCCTAGATGCTGATTTTTGGGCCTTATACACAGGAGCTGTGGTGCCAACCTCTCTGGTGGCCCGAGCTGCGGCTTGAGATTTCCAAGCCGTGGTTATGAACCCTGGGTGAGTTTCTTTGTGTTTTGGGCACCGCGGCACGGTCTCGGAGCGCTGAGGCTCTGAACTCTCGGGTTTGGAACAAATTTTCTTCAAATTTGAGCGTCGTGGCGCTGAACACTCTAAATTTGGTCCGAAATTATGTGATTTTAAGTTCTTTTTCCCAAATACTTGCTTTTAAAATACTCTAAAGCATGCTAACATGACTCACTTCTTCTTATAAAAGTATTTTCACTTCAAAACACCAACAAAACATGAAACTAAACTAAGATTACAATAAACTTAAGAACAAAGCGATTAAATGCAAAAGAATTCAACATAAAAATATGACAAAATATGCACTTATAAAATTCCCCCACACTTAACCTTTGCTTGTCCTTAAGAAAACTAAAACAATAAACTGAACAATAAGGGAACAATACACTCTTGCTAGCTCTTAACACTTGCATTTCACCAAATCCATGAAGTCAATGATCAAAGAATCAAGAAAACATCTCAAAATTCTTCAAAGATTTCAAGAAATACATTATCATTCACTAATCATCTAATCAAGTATGTGTGTGAGTACCCTACACTTTGTAAATCCAGAATCTCGTATGCAAACAAGTAACAATAATAAGCAAGCCTCTTATTTTATTTTTGTTCTCTTTTTTTTTTCATTTTGGTAACTGGTACTAGGATGTGGGTCACCTTTTGACGTGAGGATTTCATACTTTTTGGTACAAAGCCCCATTTGCTCAATAAACCACCATCACTTGCATGCTCATAGTCTAAGTGCCGTTTGACGTGAATGCCCTCCACTTTTGGTGTGAGCGCCTAGTTACTAAGCACATAAAACCATTGAAGCATAGCCCTACCTTTATTTTCTTTTCTTTTTCTTTTCATTGACAACTTGAGACAAAAATTTTCTACTCATGTACATACCAATTTTCTAGAATTACAAAGTATAAAGTAGAAGTGCACTAAAGGTTTGATCAGGAGTTTATGAATCATAATGTACTCAAAGAATTAATTGCAAAAATTCTCAACATTTTCTCAACATGATGAAAATGAAACTATCATGTCATTAGCTACTTCACAAATCTAAGAGCCAACAAAAAGCATATAAATCCACAAAACCTAAACCTCACCTCCCCACTTAACTCTTACATTGCCCTCAAAGTAAGTCTAAATAACTTAGATATTAGAACCATGTATGGAAGAAAATAATAGCAACGACAAACAACAATAAATAACATAAAACAAAAGAGTTAGAAAGATCTCATTTAATTGGACTGGAGAGCTCTCTTTCCTTCGGGTTGCCTTTCGGGAGTGCTTGGTGTAATGTCTTCAACCTGACGTAGACCCGTAAGGTTACTCTTTAGTATAATTCAGTTCTTTGAAAGGTAAGGTATCAATCTCCTCTGTAGAGAAATTCTCATAATATGGCTTCAGGCGATGCCCATTCACTTTAAATACCGTCATTTTCTTAGAACTTTCAATCTCAACTGCACCATGGTTAAAAACATTAGTAACAACAAATGGGCCCATCCAGCAGGATTTCAACTTACTAGGAAACAATTTCAATCAGGAATGATATAAAAGAACTTTCTGTATTATGATATGGGTAACATCCTACGAGCCTAAACATAATCATATGGGTAACATCCTATGAGCCTAAACATAATCATATGCAATTTCAAGAAATCACGAAAATAAAGACATCAATTGACCAATACAAAAAGAAATTATGCTTGAAAATTTTATGAAAATTCTGACAGAGTTTCCTTTGGAATTTTATCATTTCCCAATGTACAGACAGTATGTCACAAGGTAGATAGATCTTACGTGCCACCCAAACTGGTCTTCATGGCCTAAACATCAATTATAGCAAGTCATAGACACAACTACATAGCATGCATATGCATTACATGATCTAACACAATTCAACATGCAATTACTAATCCAACTGTCCATAACGTTAGAGTCTTGCTCCATTCACTCTCCAGGGAAGCCTGCCAAGCACAAGTAGCAAGATCGTGATTGACATTTAGAATCTTGTCATAAAGATCCTGCACAAGTACTGAAAAAAAATATAGGAGTGAGTCAAAATGACTCAGTGATTAAGAAACTTCTACTAAGTGGCTGTTCGGATC
This sequence comes from Ceratonia siliqua, assembly GCA_034509205.1. NCBI lineage: Eukaryota > Viridiplantae > Streptophyta > Magnoliopsida > Fabales > Fabaceae > Ceratonia > Ceratonia siliqua. Next base: position 5,063 of record JASKGM010084221.1, on the reverse strand, counting down.
TTATTTAAAAATAATGACTTTTATAGAAAGAGAGTTGATTCTGAAAAAATAAGGTATTTTTTCAAAAGGAGATATTATTTTACCTTCAAATGTAGTAATAAAAAAAAAATTATTTCTCGTTCTGTCAATCTCCTTAACTGAAGAAGTCAAAAAATTTATCTTCTCCTTAAAGTTAAAAAACTCATTTATTTCAACTTTTCCTTTAAAAAAAAGGAGATACGAACAGTTCAAGGTTTATCAAAATGACTTTTTTTTTTTGAAAAAAAGGTCTTCTCCCCAGGAAAAAGGAGATGCGAAAGGGGCCTAAGGATACAAGATTTTCTCCACAAGAATAATATAATTCCATAAATCCTTGTCCTTGCATTCAATACCTACTAATGATGCTTCTACCTGACTATGTCATACATGTTTCTTAACTCTTCATCATATCACTAATACCTCAAGATAATATAACCTCAACATAACCTTAATGGGTCCTTTATGGAATAATTGTGACCTCATATATCAATATTATGTACTTATAACAATAGGAACCCCATGTAATCATGCTTATAATATCATGCTTATGCATATAAACACCATAAACGTTTAGAAATGAAATCATCCTAAAGCATATTCGATATAAATCAAATACTTCCTAGTAATTTGAAAATCGTAAATAGTCATCTTATAAAAATGTACTTCAAATATTCAATGAGATTATACAAGTTCACCAAAAGATTTCATACATGTTGAGCTAGTAAAAGTTAAAAGCATTTAAATTAATGAGATGAATTTAGTAAGTTCATTCTTGTGGGGTCACCATGAAAGCACCAAAGGCGGCTCCATCTGGTTGATAGCCCTCTCCTCCTAGGATTGGCCATACTCCTAAGGGCGGCTTAGTCTAACGGATAGCCCTTTCCTCTTTATCATCATACCATCTCTGTGGGTGTGGCTTCATCTCGTTGGCAGCTCATTGCCTCACTTAGGCAGCTACACCTTACAGATAGCCTTTTCCATACCACCATAGTACCAACATACCTCTATATGCATCTAGGTCATTAACCCCGTTAACGGCTATGGAGTCCTAACATGGATTTCCCCAAAAACATTCTTAATAAAATCAATTTCAAATTTTATCATAGCATCAAAAAAAAAAAAATCCATCAATTGAACAACAATGAAATTCTCAATTTCTAAAATGTTTCTCCCAATCGATTCGATTTCTCATTCTTGTAAACCTTTCATGCGAAAACAGGTACAAGATACCATGACAAAATTAATGTTATGTAGATGATAAAAATCATTAAAGGGCTCATATGCCAAACATTACTTGTAATCAAATATATCATTTATATTCTTGTAATTTCAAAACATGCAAAAATGGCATATGCAATATTAAAGCATTTCAAATGTATATGAAAGCCATGATATTACTATGCATGATCCTAATTATTTACCCTCAATGCACAAATCATTTTCCTCAATTATGCAAATGTTCCACTTCTTCAATGTGTCTCTAACACGCGAAGTTCATATACTCTAACATATTTCTATTGAACCATTACATGTAAAGCCAATACCCTTTAGCTATTATCTTGTTAACAATGATTAAATCAACCATTTCTTTAAATAATCATTTCCACACTTCTATTCCACATAACACCTTCTAATTCATACTTCTTTCTCAATTATATACCTGTCAAGTAATAAACTTTACTTTCTAAAATGTTTATAATATGCGTCCATGATTTCTTTCTCTAACATATGTGGTTCAAACATTAGTTTTGTCCACCTCAAAATTTGATACCATTTCTCAAATAAAAATTTCCACTATAGATAAGATAGCCTATATAAAATATATCATATAACCTAAGATGAGCCATAGCATCCTCACTTTGAAATCATTATAAAAATACCTCAAATATCCATATATAACAACCTTAAATCCAGCTCTCATATAAGACAATTTGTAATCATCAACTCTCATTTTGATATAACTTATACATGTGTCCAATATATCCTAAATCAGTAAATGCACTTTATAATATATTTACCATTTTATCAAAGTAACAAGTCCCACTTCCTAGTTTTAGAAAAAAAACAAAACAATCAAGGTATATTTTTCTCTAATATCATGACTTCCAATTAATGCACTTCAAATAATTTTGCAAGCCTAAATACTCTTCTATCTCTTTTGAACCAATAAACTAAATTTTCAACAACCATATACTCAAAAGAAAAATAAAGGACCACAATTAACCAAAATATGCCAATATTTAACATGGATAAATTGAGTATAATTTCTAAGGGGAAAACTCAAGTAACTTAAAATAGAAGATTCCTACTCACCACACCATATTGAAAAATTTCGACCGCCCAACAACATCCAAGGTTGATTTTCACCTATGAAAGCAAGAATCACAAGAAGCTCCTCCATTTGGAATTTTTAGCCACCATCCCAAAAGCTAAACTTGAAGAATCTCCCAAAACCAAGACCACAAATGCTTTGAGGGAGTGAAAATAGGTGAGTTTTGGGAAGGGACCAATTGATGATGATGCAAGAATGGAGTGGGCTTGGAGCTTTGGACATCTCCTATGGAGGAAGAGGTGTGTTTCGGCCAAATGGGGAAGAAGAAGGAGTTGACTGACTTTGGGGGAGATTTACACGTGAAAGAGAATAGGTGGTAGGAAGAAAAACACCTCAAAAAAAATATCTTAAGTGGAAAATGGCCAAAATGCCCTCTTATATGAAACTATTTACCCTTGTTGCCATTAGTCATTTGAAAAAAAAATGCTAAATTACCCTTTTGTTTTGGAATATTAAACACACTTCCACTTGCAGCATCTATCATACTTCTATCTGGAAGTGCTAGCCCTTCATAGAAATATTGGATCAAGAGTTGTTCACTTATCTGGTGGTTGGGGCATGTCATGTACAACTTCTTGAAACATTCCCAATGCTCATAAAGTGATTCTCCACTAAACTGTCTTATTCAACATATGTCTTTCCTAATATTGGAAGCTTTTTATGCAGGAAAATAACTCTCAAGGAACAAACTCTTTATTTCAGTCCAGGTATTTACCGTTTCGGATGGAAGATAATAGAGCCATTCCTTGGTTAAGTCTGCTAATGAGAAGGGGAAAGCTCTTAATTAAATTTGCTTAAGTGACACACCCTGCGGTTTCATCCCTGAACAAACTACTTCAAACTCCTTAAGGTGCTTGTTTAAGTCTTCTCTTACTAAACCATGAAATCTTGGTAGGAGGTGGCTTAGCCTTGATTTAAGCTCACAAGCCACCTCAGGTTCAGGACATTGTAGACACAGCAGTTGTTGATTTAACAATGGGATTCCCAGCTATTTCAAAGTCCTGTTGTTTCCCGCCATTTCAATTGGCTCAGTTGGTTCAGATGAAATTGATTGTGAAGCTTATGCAATATGAGCTTCAATTTCAGTAGGACTCATAATCTAGTTCAGAAGGTGGGATGGAGTGGTACATATGCAAAATTGGATATCTTGCGAACTCATGACTTGTACAATACTCTCTAATTCTTCAGAGTCATAGACCAAGGTCCTCTTCGGGCATACACCTGCATGAACGAAATAAAGGAACAAACAAACAAATAAAGAATGAAAGAATGAAGATAATAACAAAGTAAATGATCAACTAAATGATCAATCCCCGGCGACGGTGCCAAAATTTGGTGAATATCCAAGTTGAATTCCAAACCTCGACAACAAAGCCTCAATTTGAAAGCCCTCCAAGTTGGAAACATAAGTAAAATATAAATCTCCTTGTAGTATAGTGGTAAGTATTTGTATTTTTCAGAGCAAGGTTATTTTCCCATAGAGGATTCGGTTTAGTTGACTAGTTACTATTAAAATTGATAAGTCAATTCTATAAATGTAAATTAGGGGTTTTTGTGAGAACAAAGATACTTAGAAGTAATAATGAAGGTAAATAAATGCAATAAGATTAAAGAATGCAACAACAATAAGAAAGTTAGAATAAGGTGAGGAGTATGGTTGAGGATTCACCTTTTTCCATTGGACAATGGCAAATGATTATAGATAATCACTCATTATGATTATAAACATGAAAATGTTTTTAACTCTCTATCCTAATTACTAAACATGGATAATAACGAGCTCTGTTATCCCAATATTTCCATAGTTATTAGGTAAAACAGAAGAACTCTCCCTACTTACTCCCTATCCAATGAACAACCTAGAAAATGCTTCCTAGATTTAATCCAATGAAAGCCTTAAGGTAAGAAAGATAGGTTAGTCTAGGCAACAATCTCAAATGCTTGGACTATTTAACCCATGTCATACTCCTCATCATAGTTTTAAAGGATTTGAACATCCCTAATCACTACAAAATGCCACTTATGAATAAGAAAATCAAACTATTATGTATTCAATCCTTTATCCTAGCATTAGATGATTACCTAGTTCATTTAGTTGGCCACCTATACAAAACTAAGCAATAATCATGAACAAATCAAGTGGAAGAATATAAACAACCATTCAAGAGAAGTTGAATACATCATCAATGGATAAAATCACAAAATCATGTCTAAGGCATTGAGTTCACTCTCAACCAAAGGGGTTTAGCCTTCTAACAACAGAAAATTGCTCATTACAACAATATAATCCATGAAAACTATAGAAAATATAAGAAGAATGAAGAAAAGGTGAAGAGGGAACTCTTTGAAGACTTTCAAACAGTTGAATCTTCTCCAAACTCACTTCCTTTAGCCTTTCTCTGGTTCTGATCCTCTCTTCTAAGTTTTTTCTCTTGTTTCCCAATGTTAGAATGTATGAAATGAAGTGAAGAACGCATTTTTAAAGTGAATTAGCGCGCGCGTGAGCTATAACTTAGTTTTAGGGCGCCGTGGCGCTCAGCCTTAAATGTTGATTTTTGGGCCTTATACATGGGAGCCATGGCGCCAACCTCTCTGGTGGCCCAAGTTGCGGCTTGAGATTTCCAGGCCATGGCCATTAACCTTGGGTGAGTTTCTTCATGTTTTGGGCACCGCGGCGCTGTCTCATAGCACCGGGGCACTGGACTCTCGGGTT
>JASKGM010084210.1:0-14242 GCA_034509205.1 Ceratonia siliqua | reverse complement strand
TATATATATATATATATATATATATATATATATGTAGATGTATCTTATGAGATAGGTGGTTTATTATAGGACGTGAGAAAAGTAATTAATGGCCGTTATATCTTATGAGATGGGTGGTTTATTATAGGAGGTGAGAAGAGTAATTAATGGCCGTTGGATCAAAAATCAATAATTCAGATTGCTCATTAAAAGTCATGTGAGTGGCACATATATTTTTAATGAGTGATCACATGCGAGTCATGTGATTTTTAATGAATAATCTGAGCTATTGATTTATGATCCAACGGCTATTAATTGCTCTTCTCACCTCTAATAATAAACCACTCCTCTCATAAGATACATTCTCATATATATATATATATATATATATATATATAAAATCTAAGATAATCAACAACAAAAAGTTGCAGATATATTTATACAAATAAGAAATTTCAAGGTTAGGGCAGGTTGATTATTATACATCATGCATGCTTTTGGCTCAGAAAACTCACACTGCTCTATATGAAAAAAATCATAGTTTCTGGATTTCTATGTTATATATATATATATAATCTAGGGTAATCAACAACAAAAAGTTGCAGATATATTTATACAAATAACAAATTTCAAGGTTAGGGCAGGGAGATTGTTATACATCATGCATGCTTTTGGCTCAGAAAACTCACACTACTCTATCTGAAAAAATCCTAGTTTCTGGATTGCTATGTTTCAATGTTTCAGTCAATTATATCTGTGCTTCTGCAAATCACTTTCAACTTTGCCTCTGAACCTTATCATAATTCCAACCCTTTTGATTACACCATTAATTTTGCATTTGAATTTCCCAGCAACCTTCTCCAGAGTGCAGCCACTTCTACCACTATAGTAGCCACCTAACATTTGGACTTAATTGGGAGCCAGGCTGAGGTTACCAGTTCCCTCCTATACCACTCAACTTGGTCTTGCCGTCTCCATTAATGGTTCACTTCCAGTGCCTACTACTTGCACCTTCTTCATCTTTCTACTTCTGCTGCCTCTATTTCGACTCCGAGTTCGACCATCGGTTTGAAGTCACGAAACCTAATCATAGGTTACGGGTTCGTTCATAAGTATGTGGTGTTCTATTGATATTAATTTACATATATGTTATCTGGAGTTGTTTTATACGTAGATTGGTTTGTACGTCGTATTTCCTAGCTAATACCTTCGAATTGCTTTGTTCTATGTAATAAACAAAAAGAAGAATTTATCTCTAGAGCCGTAAAACGCTATGTAACGGTGACTATATATATAAGAAAAATATTGTAGTGGTTGGTGTGAATTATTGATCAACTTTTTCTTTTGTTCCATAAGATTCTTTATATCCAATGATCAGACTTTGATGGAGAGAGAAAGATTCTTTTCAAATTTATCAACTGCTCGTTAATAACTTGTAATTGTACTTAAACTGCTTACGGCTTTCAGTTTAATTTGTCCCATAATTGACTCAACTCTTTTCTGCATAAAGTATGAATATTAATTCTCAATCATCATATCCAATACAATGAAAAGGTTTTCCATATATGTACAAGTGAGAATCCGTGTATTACATAGATATATCAATTGACAATAAAAATGAATATAAAAAAAACAAAAAAGTAAAACAATAATCAATTTACTTTTAAGATTATTTTTTCATAATTTACATATGCAAATAATAATAATTGAATTACTTAAAAGTTTTAACTAAAAAATTATACAACTTAATGAATGATATACTGATACATCTTATAAGTAAACAATACAATTACAACGTAAATTGTCATCGAGACAACTAAATTAACATCAATATCACATACACTCTGTATTAATCCTTTTCATTTCTAGATAAGACTAAACTTTATACTCTAAACCACTATAAGAAAAGTCATGATTTGTCACGAAAGTTAATTTTGTGGCCATTGCCATGGATATTGCCACCTAAATAATTAATTTTCAATTCTAGTAAAATTGCCACAAAATTGACCACAGAAAACTAATACTGTGGCAAATCTGCCACGTAGTTTGCCACGAAACATCATACCGTGGCAATATTGCAATGAAATTACTATCTTGGACACTTGCCACAATAGTAGCCATGGAAACACAATTAAAGTTTTAATAAATTAGTGCCAAACAAATCGATTTGTCACGGAAGCGTTATACCATGACAAATAGCCATGGTATTAGCCACAATTGGTGAAAGGAAGAAAATTAAATAAACAACTATGGCAAAAATCGTGACAGAAATGAATTCCACTTGCCACGGAATCATAAACCATGGCAAATTCTATGGTATTAGTCACATCAACCAATAAAGAAAAGTTTAAAAAAGAAACTGTGGCTAATACTGTGACAAACAAAATTTCCTTTGCCTCGAAAGTGTTATACCGTGGCAATGACCATGGTATTAGGCACCGCATTAACCAAGGAAAGCAAATAAAAATATTTAAGCAAAAGATCGTGGCAAAAATCATAACAAATTGCCATGGAACCATATATCGTTGCAAAAAATTATATTTAGACTGAGGCTCAGACATATAAAACTTGTTTTAGACCCAAGCCCGACTTCCCTTCACCTATGAAGAAATCTTGTACTACTCGTAAGATTTATTTATTTTTATATTGTCTCTTAATGCCACAAATATCAACTGTTGGATGATTTACTTTTTTTTTGGACGGTTAATAATAATATATAGTACTACTCGTAAGATCAAAAGAATAAAAAAATAACAACTCACAATCTTCAATTTTGAACTGTTTTGAGACTTAAAAATTAAAAATTTTGGACTGCTATGCCGTAATCATAGACAGCTTTCCTCAAAAGCCGTCACAAACCACCAAACGGCCACATGAGAAAAAGAATTGAGGTGGTGGCACTTGGCAGGGGAAGCGCGTGTCGTTTTGCGCTTGGATATCTTCCTCAGCCAACATCACGTGTCACGTTTGGAAGCTTATTTGTAGAAAAAAAAGTTTACTTTCACAAATTTTGTTTTCATCTTTCTTATATTTTAATTATATATTATTAATTTAAATAAATGATAACTAATAATAATATTTACATGTTTTGTTTGTTGTAAACATGGAGTTTTTAAAATCATTTTATAAAGATTTAAATATTTTAAAAGATTAAAATTTTTATTATTAAATACATTTTAAATTTATATTAATAATTTATTGATTAAATTATAAATTTAAAAATTCCATATAATCATTCTTCTTTTCTCCTCTAAACAATCCTTTTTTTTTCTTTCTGTTATATATGTTGGTTCCTGATTCATAGGAATACAGGGATGAGTATATTTGTATTTGCTTTGAATTTGTACAAATGCTACAATAATTAATGGTGTTTCTGTTATATATTTTAAGTTTTATTTTTTTGACAACGAGAAAATCTACCGACTACCGTTAATCTCAAATATTGAGAAGCCCAAGACGTTCCGACCCTATCCCCACGTGGACAACACGTAATGGTTTCCACATTAAGTTCTTTTTAACAATATAATGCTCGAACAGAGGAAAAGCGCAATCGGCGGCATCACTCACTACTCCACTACTCACCGCTAGCTTAAGACATGGTTTCAACCCACATTAGTTTCTGCAGAAGAATCACCTCCACGTTATCCGTCCGCACGTCCTCTCCACATGCACTTCATCTAATGTACATCTTAAAACTTATTTGTTATCTGTCTATTAATAAATTAATAAACTATTTTATTTGTTATTTATTATTATTTTTAATAAAATAATAATAAAAATCTAAATCAACTTTAATAAGAATAATTTAATCAAGTACAATTATTTTTTATTAAAATTAAAATTATTTAATAACTACCTTAATTCTTGTGTCATTATCTTAAACGATAAATAATTTGAAACGAAAGAAATATTTGTTACCTGTCTACTAATAAATTAATGAACTATTTTATTTAAATTTAATTAAAATTTTTTCACAAAATAAATCATTAGTAAAATATATTTTTGTCATTTTAAATAATTTTTAAATAATTTTTTTATAATTAAAAGATCATTTTTAGTTATAAAATTTATAAAAAATAAACTCATAAATAATAGGGAAGTTGAATTTAATTTTTAACTTATTATTTAATTATTTATATTAAAAGAAAAATTATTAATAAATTTTATTATATAAAAAAATAATATATACAACTTAAATAAAAATATAATGTATTTAATTTTTATAATTCAAAATTTATTTAATATTATTAAAATTTATTTTTACCCCTATATAAATGATAAGGGATGATAAAAAGATCATCACTACTCAATAATTAAATGTTTTCAACTTGACTTGTTATATATAAAAATTTTAAAATCTCTATTAATTACGACACTCCGTGATGCTTTGCTTCAAATTTTGTTCTTTCCGTGTATCCAAGCTGTAAAGCTTTGCACACGCTCCGATGCATTTCTCTATTCTATTTATATATCCATCAATCTATCTGGGCTTTGCTATGTATACGTAATGTTTTATTTTTTATAATCTTTTAAGAAATAATTTTAAAAATTTTTTAAAAATAAAAAATAAAAAAAATTTACTTTTTTTAATTTAATTTAATTTAATTTAATTTTTAAATTTTTTAAATACTGGTGTTATGAAATTTTTTTATTTTTATTTATTTTAAATTCTTATAAATTATTTCTTAAAATAAAATTATAAAAAAATTAAAATGCTAGTAGCACAGCAAAGCTCCTGAGCACGAAACGTGCTATGTTCTTCTTCACGAACTTCTTCGCGAATTACCATGCATGGATGGTGTATTTAAAAGGGAAAGAATTGCGTCTTTGTAGAATAAGAACACTTGTATATCTTGTCGTTTTTTCCCGGGAAATATTAAAAAAGAAGCAAAAGACATACCGACTGTCTTTCGTCCTCTATTTTCTCTCTTGTTCGTCGGACTTCGAACTTCGGTTGGGGCTTTTCTACCAGCATGGTGAGTTGTGAAGAGAACATAGCACGTTTCGTGCTCAGACAAACATGTAATATAATATTTGATATATATTTTTTAATTGTAAATAACTTTTGAATTGCCGTAAATATATTAATTAATTTGTAATAAAATTATTAATTAATAAACAAATAGTAAAAGTTAAAATTTTAAAATAAATAACTGTTTTTCGAGTAAGTTTTTTGCAACGAGTTCTGGTCATACCATTTCGTCCCTTATAAATAGCTTTGGACTATGACATGGTTTGATTCAAGGCAGCCATTTAGCCCTTTGTCAGTACCCTCTATCTATCTCTCACACCATGAGCTTCAAAGAAACCACTAACCCTGGAAAAATGGCAGCTCCGGACAACGACCCCTCCCCAAATGCTCCAAGGGTTGGTAATCCTTCCGCTCGTAATCAGTTTCGAGCTTTTGAGGGTAGTGTTGCTGGGCAGGACAGTGACCCTGCCTTTAACCAAACCCCTCCAAATCCCACAAGAAATGGTCACCAGTTTCATGGCCATCACGTTAGCAACCATGCACCTACCTCTCATCCTTAGAAGAACTTAACAGGTTAGCCTCATTCAGATCTGTTTCTTTGCTTTACTCTCTCTGTCAAATTAATAACTATCTCTCTAGCGTATATATATTCTGTAGGTGTCAAATATATAACCTGTTCATCAAGTTGATTCATAGTTTATAGTATAGAACTGGTGGCTGACAAATTGCTGGCATGGCCGCTTGGTGGTTTGTTTGCAGGTTGCAGTTGAAGAGTAATATGTTATAATCCATATCAGGGTTCTTCTTCTTTCAAGTGGTTATGTAACTATGTTTCGAGTTTTATGAGAATTAATTATCTTATGTACGTGTTTGTCAAATGGTAAACAAGAGTTGTCCTCTTTTTCTTCATCTTTTCGTCTTCTTCATCCTTTCTTCTTCTTTTCTTCTCTCTAACTGCATCATCTTCTAAGAAATGGTGGATAATGGTTTGAGTGAGAAAAGTAAAAAAGAAAAAATCTTGAAAGTGTGGGAAGCTTCTCCTCCCTCACTCAGAAGAAGGAGCTGGGTTTTTTGGATTTTCATTCTGGTTTTGTTCTTCGCCGCAAAGACAAAATATTAAATATGGTATCCTCACCCGTAATAATTAATTTGTGAATCTTAACAAATAGGAGGACTCCCAACTACCAAGCACCAACCTACCATAATTAATTTTAATCCCTAATATCCGGCAAACCCCGTAGATATGAAGGTTAAAATGTATGAGGCTTACATTTCTTAATAGCTTAAAATTAATAAAATAAAATATTAAATAAAATAAAAATTTATAAATAATTTTTATTAAAAAGAATAATTATAATAACTTAAGTTATTATCATTCTAATTTTAAAAAATAATATAGTAATCAAATATTAATTGTTCCTTTAAAATTTCTTAAATTAAAAAACTTAAAATATAAAGTGTAAAAGATTTTGAAGGGGTGATACAAAAATTTTGAGTGTTAAAAACCGAATTAAACATTTCATAATAAGTATATAATAAAGATATTCTCACAAATTTTTATTTGTCACAAAAATCTAACAAACATATTTATAATAATAAAATAATGCTAAGGGGGTCTCGCTCTAACTGTACCACGCCGCCGCTAAGTACCTTCCCCTGGGTCCTTGAAGACCAGAAAGGACCCGATCAGCACATTGGCCACCAACGGTGCCGGGAATTACGACTTCTCTGCTACAACGGCCGGTGAGAGTCGCCGACACTGTGCTGGACTCAACTCCACTTGCTATCTTCACCGTCGACAGCGTGCTCCTGCCCACCGAGTTGTTCGGAAAGTCGCTCGCCAGCTCCAGCACCAGAACCAGAACCAGTTAGCTCTCCTACTCCAGCACCAGTTTTGGCTGGGTAGCCGATGGGTATAAGAGATGGACAATGGAAATTTTTTTTAAATAATATCTTAATTACATGGTAAAATTATAGCTGATATTTACTTACAAACAAAAATTAAAAATCAAGTGAGAGAATTCTCTTTTCTTTCCCGTAAATAAAATGCATTGCCTGAATTTAACACACAACAAATTGAAGTCGTTTGATTAAGATTAACAAACTTGATGGGACCACGTTGTTCATACGATGGAATATCCGAATATGTCAGACCACATCAATCAGGCTCCTACATTCGTGCTCTAACCAGAATAAATGGTAATTCTAAAAAATATATGTATAAAAAACTCCACATATTGACCTTTTTTACATAATTTTGTTAAAGTATTTTTAAAAATTATATTTTCAAATAATATTTTGTAAATTCTTTTAAATACGACAAGAAAAATCATAAATCAAATACGATACTTCTATTTAACACCTAACAATAATTTACTCACTCAAATGGTATGATGAGATGCATTTTAAAATTTGGACTTATAAATAACCAATTTTTTCATAAAAAAAATTAAGTCATTTAGGCAGTGGTTATATTTATGAATAAATAATTTCATGGCATTCTTAGAAATTTTCTTATTTTTAGAAATTATATTTTACTCCATAAATAATAAATAAAAGGTGATCAACCTAATCGCGGGTTAGTCGTTAAGTGATACAATCAAACATATAAGTTGACTTTAAACACGTTTTCAATGTTCAAATTTTAAATTGTCAATTTTTGGAGACTTTCGTGCAAATATTTTCTTGAAACAAACACCGTCTAATCCTAATATTTGAAACAATAATCAAATTATTATTTTTTATTTAAGTGCTTACATTGAGATTTATTTTCTTTTCAAATGTTTAAATTAATTCTATTTTAAAAATATTTATTATTTTAGTATTTCAAATAATTGACTCAAAATTATATGCTTTTGCCTTTTATTATAAAATATGTTTATAATACCGATCATTCAGTCCTCGAAACTCTTGACAGAACGGCCAACGACGTCAAAGGCCCCAAGGACGTCATTGTTCCAGCCCCTAGGTTGACCTGTAATGCCTGCAGGTCTTATCCCTCTGGATTCACTCTCCACTCTTTTTTATTTTATTTTATTGTTTACATTATCATTTTTCAAAATTCACTACAGGACGGTCCTTCTTTCAATAATGTTTGGTAAAATCTAAAATTCCTTTTTATCAAATGTTATAATTTATTGATTGGATGCCTAAATATGCAATTGAGTTCAGCCCGTTTTTCTTTTCGAAGCTCAACATGCATTGCGTAATGGTAGTATTAATTATGAAAGCTAGCGGTTTCTTTTGCCTTTTCACTTCTCATTTGACTAAGTCACTTGGTTGTATTGATAATAGGTTAAGCTGACTATTGCTGGAAAGAATATTGAGAAGGAAGAAGATTTTAAGTTGTTGACACCTGATTCTATCAAAGACTGTGATGTGTCAAGTATGTCAGGATCAGAAGATGATGATGAGAGAGAGATTGAGTCTTAAAGTCAAAATGACGTGCATAATAAATCAAGTGAAGCTTTTATCCGTCTATTAATCTGTCTTCAGACAGGGCAGAGAGTATGTATCTGGAAGTGCTTAAATGAATATGACAGAGAATCTATGGTTTAAAAATGAAAAAGCTTAGAATGAAGTGCTTGAGAGGTTGAAATTTTTGACTCTTGAGCCAAGAGATAGTACTCATTTAAGAATTGTGCTGCCTGCACGTGGGCACTTTGCTGGTTGTCTTTTTTCATAGGTTAACATTTTTTTTCTCTCTCTAAAAGTTAGCTTTAAGTTGATGTAGTTAGAGTTTCATGTCTGTGCTTCACTTAGTTTTTACTTCTTACCAATTTTAGGTGGGGTGTGTGAGGCAGAGATCACCTATGTTCATATGTACATACAAAGTTATAACCACTCACACAGACATGGAGAGACATGGAAAATCACTGACTAATATGAAAATATATGTGAAATACGAACCTTTGTTGGTTTTTAGTTTATTTGAAGTCTTGTATCAGAATCGATTTTGGCTGGCTTAAACTCAAGTTTGTTGTTTTCAGGATGAGCCAACCATGAATAATTATCAATCTTCAAAGTTTGTGCCTGGCATGTAATGTTACAAGCCAAGCTTGTAAAGATTGTGCGAACTTGGGTTGGTTACTCACAGATCAATTGTTGTGGGGAGACTTGAAAGGTTTTTAATTATCAACTTGTCACATATGTGCTTATTATTTGTGTTTTCTTGAGTCCTTTATTATTTCTCAAATGGGAGTTTTTACATAGAATTACTGCTCTATAATCGTTTATGTGATGGTTCGCTAAATTAGCATGAAAAACTTATTGTTATGCATTGTCAGTCTTTTTCTTCCCGAGGATATATCTCGTATTGACAACTTCAGGAATCCCTTTTCTTGATTGAGACAAGCCTGGGAAATAAATTTCATACAACTTCAATTACCTTGCTTTCTGAAAGATTTTAGTGATACCCAATTTATTAAATATTTGCTGGGTAACTGATTTGGTGCAATGGTATTATTATTAGAGTGAAAATGAATATATATCACTGCTTTAGTCTTCTTGTAGTATTTTTAGCTTAATTCTGGAGGTAGAGAGTATAGGGCATTGCCTAGCTTTCATTTGTTATTTGTTTTCAGCAGTTCTTTTTATTTTTCCCCCTCTTTTTCTTTCCCCGTCTTTATGTGTCCCCAAGGCACATAATGGAGCTCCTAACCATTGGTTTAAAAAACCCTGCGCCACTAGTTCTCTTATTTATTTAATTATCCGTACAATTTAATTAGAAATTCTAAATGGTTTGTGTTCTTAAACTGTTATCATTCTTATGTAGATATGTTGTGCAGACCAAGGCAGAAAAAAAAAACAGTCATCAAAAGATGCTTCTGGCAGGGCTACACATTGTGCTGGGGCTTTACTTCCCCATTATAATGAACTTGCACTAAGGAAGGTATATTAATTCAATCTTGACTATTCTGAATGTCATTTTTTCATTTCTTTGTTAGCGCATCATTGTTGTGCACTTTGATGTTCCCAAATCAACTAATATAGTAAGCATGTTGAACCAGATTGAACATATAGAGAAAATCTTATGTTCAATGGTAACATATATATTATGCAATTGGAGATAGTTGTATATAAATTAATAGATGCATGATGTAATCAATGGTAACATGTTTTCTTACTTCATCTTAAAGCATGGGAAGAACTCGGAAATTGAGTCTTGTGCTTATTGAACTAAGATGACTTGAAATTAGTATGGTGAAGTATTTTGAAAACTACTGATTATCTTTCTTTCTCAATAATGTAGTAGCTAAGGGCAACTAGATTGGTATATTGTGCTTTTTCCTTTATTGAAAAGGTACCCAATGGTGATCAGATGTTTAACTTTCACAAGAATTTCTCCTTGTAAAGTGGAAACTGCCTACTTCCAATTCTTTATAATTCCAATAGCAACTAAAGAATGTTGGACTTTTAAGATTGAATAATTCCTAATCCTTGGAATATCTGTGTGATTACATACTATACAATGTGGTAATTCAGTTAACAAAATAGTGAGTACTTCTAAAAAATTGTGATCATGACCCTATGAATCTTAACAAACTGACTGTTTTAGTCATTCTTCCAACTTAATTTGCAGTTCTCTCTCTTAAACACCGATGGAGATGAACGTAAATGCTTAGGTCCAATCATGAGGCGAATGACAAGGAAATTTCACCAAGCAACCAAGAGGACTTGGTGGCAATTCCCATTGCTGTAAGAAATGGCAGCCCAGCGGCCAGCATAGGGACATGGACTACTTGGATGACAAGGATAAAACTGAAACTTGTTCAGGTAAAAGAAAAATAGTGATAAACTCCCCATTTAAAGTGATAGTGAGAGTGAGAATATCTAGTAAATTGACTCTTTTGCATGAAGCAGCACAATGTGTGATTCTCACAAGGTCTTGGAACTCCTAGAACAGGGCCTGGATCCTTGTATCAAAGATGAAAGGGGAGGGACCCCATATATGTTGGCACATGACAAGGAAGTGAGAAATAATTTCAGAAGATTCAGGGCATCAAACCCGGAGAAACGGGATTGGCATGCTGCAAAAGTGCCTAGTGCATTGATCAAAGGCATGGAAGAATCCCAAGCTTTTAAGCAGGTTATTCTGATACATCTGTAGGAGTAGGTTTTGAATTGTGATTTATTTATTAAAATGAGTGCATTCCCATTTACTTCAGTTAAGTTGCTGATAATTTTTTTTATTGACATTAAAAGAGGGAAGAGGGGGATTGGCGTATGATAGACCCCTGGGATATTTTGGAAAGGGAAATGGCGAAAGGGATATTAGCCAAGTATCACACGTGGCAGGTGACGTCTGTAAGGGATTTGTTTGCGCATCGGAAATGAGGGAGACTGGGGCACGCAGTCTGGCAACTTACAAAAGGGGAAGAAAGGCTGGGTGAAGGATTCATGATTTCATGGAGAGTTTGGAGGAGGGAGGGGGAGCCCTAGCGCCCACATTGCTTGGGGAGTTATCTACGTTTCTATCTTCTGTTATTAGCTCTGATTGTTCCTTTGTGGGTGATTAGCTGCTGTAGTTATGAGTGTTTGGTTATTTCCAGTATTTTATTGTTGCCGTTATTCTGCATTTGTGCTACTGTTTCTGTGCATTTCAAGTGCTGTTTAGGCACTCTTCAGTCAATATATCAGTAATATTTCAGTACCCTGTGGTGTTTCTCTGTTATTATTCCTGTTATAGATCTTGGTTCCCATTAGTGTATAAGAGTGAAAAATGTGTCCTTTTGTCGTGTAAGAGTGAAAAATGTTCCCATAGGATCTTTTGTCAGATGTTGCCTGTGTGCCAAAATATGTATACTGTAGCCTGCAGTCATCCAATGGATCCCAGTTCTTTTTCAATTTTTTTATGCCTCTCTTTTTTGGGGTGGAAATGAGATTTTTTCTATCTCGAAGCTAAATGTTTGATAATAATATATTTACAAATTTATGTGACAATTAAGTCAAAAGAACACAATCTAGTAGAGTTGGGATCTTGATGGGTTTGCCCTTTACCAGAGTTGCCCAATATAGCATGTTTTCTGTTTGATTAAATTAGACGCCCACGTCTTCACTAATTACTAGCAATGTGTGCCCATCCATTTAATTCAAATTTGTTAGCAACCTGGCATTCCATTTAGCTGTGATTTGTGAAAGAGGTATCTTTTCACTAACTTCTATTAGCTACTGTTCCAAGCTTCTTGATCTATATTTTCATGATGAAATCTAACAATTTCCATGGCAGAGGAATGATTTCCTCCTTTTGTGCTTTGTACAGGCAAAAAAAGTTGCCAAGAGAAAAGTCAGAACATAAGAATTAAAGAAATTACGTAAAGCAAAAGATAAGGAGGCTCAGGTACATTTTAATTGGTTTCTGTCCCCATGTGATATAGTGGCTTCTATTGTGGTCATTTGTTTATAATAAGTTCATTTCTCAAAATAATAGGGTTGAATAAGTGGCAAGGGCATCCCTCTGTTTATGTTCTGCTCCTGTTTCTTTTCTCATTCATAGTTGAATCATTCTGACTATGACTTGCTTTACTATGCTTTTCCTTTATTTTGACAAATCTTCAATGTGATGCTCAGGCTGAAGCTGCGGCCTGGCTATGAATGCTTCAAAAACTGTAGAAGTCTCTGCGCCAGTTTCTGTTCTTAAGGGGCAATCTCAAACAAACTATGATTTGAATTTATCTAAAGAGGTTAGATACTGAATTTTTGCTGGCATATAATTAAAAATCCCTTGTCTTCTGTAATTTTAATGGTGTCACGGAATCATGCTATACTGAGATCACCAAACCCATCAGATATTTTCCACTATCCACGTTAACTATAAATAAAACTGCTTAATTTTATTAAACCTTTGTTTTTATCTCAATCAGGAGGAACTAAGAAGGGTGTAGGCTGCTGAAAGAGAAAAGAGAGCAACCGCTGCAGAGAGAATTCAAGGCAATAGTGAATATCCGGTCCCTAGCACTTCAGAAGCTAAAAGTTCATTACACAGTGACGTTAAGTGTTCCTGGTGTAATACATCACTTGCTGGTAAAGTTCCCTTCCACAGGTATAATTATAAATACTGCAGCACATCATGCTTGCATGTACACAGTGAGATCCAGCTAGAGGATGGGTAAGAGAGTATTTAGATTATTAATTTTTTGATTTCATGGTGCAAGTTCAGATTACTCCAGATGTTCCATTGTTCTTAATTGGTTTGTAAAGTGAAGTAATCAAGGTTTTGGAGAAGTGAAAAAGGAAGGAGGGAATAGTTGAAGTGTTGAACGTAACATGAGCTTATTATGTTTGAAGGAACTAAATTTGGTTCTACAATTTGAGCCACTTAAATTTAAATGTAACCATATTAACAGTTCATGAATGAAGTTTGTATAAATAATATTACTCATTTTTACTTTTATTTAATAGATTTTGAAATTGTTAATGTTCATTGCAAATACATCATGTCATAAACAAGCAATTACATACACATTACAAACAATAAAAAGTTTAGAATAATACTATTTATACAAATTTTATTCATAAATTATACACAAAAGTTAGGTGGCATTACATTTAAATTCAAATAGTTTCACTAAAATATTTTAATATCAAGTTTATATACAACTATCTGAGCAATTTATACATATTTATTAATAGAATTTTGTAAATAATGTTGTTTTGAAAATTTGAATAAGATCTTTTAAATTTAAATTTATCTACCTCATCACTTTGTATATAATTTTGTTTATAAATAGCATTACAATCTTTTATATAACAATACACTACTGCACTCCACTGAAAGTTTTTGTGCTTGAAACCTGATAAGAAAGATTGGTCTCACAAACCAGTTTTTTTCACAAGACTCAAAATATTATGTAGCAAATTATTGGCCTTACAATTAAGAGAGATCGAATGATACTGTATTAAATAGATACTTTTATGAATTTTTTGAAATACTGTTTATGCAAAGGTAACAAAACTCAAGAATCAAGCAAGAAGGAAGGTGGTTTTTTTTCTTCCTATTTTATTTTTTTTATTACAAGATTAACTCTTAACGGTTAGAAGATATATTATCTCTTTGTTGCTTTCGATTAGAGCTGGCAATCGAGCTGTCCCGGCCCAGTCTAGTCCGACCTGATCAAGCCAGTGACATAATCGGACAAGTTCGGGCCAGCCTAGATTTAAATTAGACTAGCATATTGCTAGCCCAACCCAGCCCAGCCCATCGGGCTATCGGCTAGCCCAATATAACTATAATTATCAATAATTTTTATTTAAATATAATTATAATATTTTTTTATACTAAAAATATTAAAA
>JASKGM010084188.1:0-14242 GCA_034509205.1 Ceratonia siliqua | reverse complement strand
GTGCCCCATTCAACTACCTTCAAAAGAATATGCTCTCACATTATGCCGCTGCACCATGCACCTAATCAAATTACCAACCCTCATGATAAGGTCATAACAGTTTGAGTAATAGCATGGTTTTATAGTCTTTTACAATTATGTGCTGGCCCGTTAAGGCCCGTTTAACCATGTAACCCTGTAGGATTAGGGCCGGATTAGAATTTTTATACCCTTTTAGTAAAAAGGTTTTTTTGGCCCGACTTGTTAAGGCTTGACTCATCAAGGGCCGGTCCTTTTTGACACCCCTAACTGTATTATATCTGTGTCCATGAAAAACGTATCCAAATTTGACGGAAGAAGCAGGGTAGAACACCGTACAAATTAGTTGATAGTTCTATGTCAATTACTGTTAATGACATTTATGTTGATACTTTTAATGTTCTTAATCCAATAATTAATTATATTATTATGTTATAAAAGAGAGTATTAGATAGTATAAATTAAAATAATATTTTATATGATGTTTGAAGCGCACAAAAAATTATATTAACTTATATTATTATAATTTTTTATATAATTATCATGTATAAGAAAATAGGAGAAGAAGAGTATGATAATACTATACGATGATCACTGTGTAATACTATATTATTAATGTTGTCACCCTTATTACTATCATCACCACTACAACTATCACAATTATTCCACAATTATTATGTTATATAATTTTACACATTATATTATACTTTATTGTAATGGATACATAATAATATAATAATTTATACATAGATAATTTATATAATATTATTTATATAATTCAATTTTTATCTTATGTAGTGGAGGCCGATATCTGTTTTGAGTATTTTTGTTTTATCCAAATGATTATGATGATAAGGCAATTAACTAGTTAGAATAAATTTTTGTCAAAAATTTGTGAGGAGAGTGTATTTTTAAAATTAGCATTTTTTTTCATTTATAATTTGCACCATAACATTGTTAGTTGTGCAAATAAGGTAGTCGATGCGTGAAAAGGAGACATAATTAAACGTGATTCGATATTTGTTGGGTGTGGTTATCATACACTACATTCTAAATTTTGTTTTTTTGTTTTTTTTATGTTTTTATGTTTTTTTTTACTTTTTAAAATTAATTAATTATTTTTATATCATATATTTTTTTAAGAATGTTTTAACATATTTTGAAAATTTTTAAAATTTTTTGTTGTATTCTTAACACTATTCATCCATAGCTTTTTTTTATTATTCATTTGTAAGTTAAAAAATTTAAAAAAAATAAAAAAGCATAAAAAATTCTAAAAAAAGGCATAATATAAAAAATATTTAATTAATTTAAAAAAAATATATTAAAACTCCCCCACATTTAGCGGTAGGAGAATAAGCCTCATATTTGTCAGAGGAATTAAGTTAACATAATTGATAGCCACACCCTAAATTTTGCTTTTCTTTTATTTTTTTATATATTTTATATATTTTTATATATTTTAAAATTAATTAATTATATTTTATATCATATATTTTTTTAAAAAATTTTTTAACATTTTAACATTTTTTGTTTTATTCTTAACACTATTTATCTATAATTCTTTTATTATTCATTTGTAAGTTAAAAATTTTTTAAAACATTACAAAAATATCTTAAAAAATTTTAAAAAAATAATATTAAAACTCTCCTACCCGACGGTAGGGGAGTAAACTCTATTTAATAACATTAACTTTTTATCATAAGAGACTTGCATAAGTCCATTTAAGAAAAAGATGAAGGTGAGACTCAAATGCCTATTTTATTTGTACATAAATAATTACAAATTTACATTTATTTCATATGTTTTAAAAGTTTGTGATCATTTATTTTTTCATAAACTACCACGTCATGTCTTTTTGAGGAATCTTGACTTTAAAGAATGTACTATTTGAGCAATAGTTCATTAAAATTAATTAATTAATTTTAAAAAATAAAAAAAATAAAAAAGCAAAATTTATAGTGTAGTTATAAGATAGCTACACCCTATCCAATATTCAATATTTTTGACACTATTTAATATTATTTTGAATTTTTAACGCTATTCAATATTCCTTATCTTTTCAATTATTTTGAATATTTTTTACTTAGAAGGGGTTTTTTGGTACTGTTATAAAAAAAATACTTTTATTTAATCCTGTCATTGGACACTAAAACAACTATTTTTGACGAGGTATTCTGGCAATATGATCCTTTTTTTTTCTTTTATCACAAATTTTTATTTCTTGCATAAAAATTAAATGAAAAATAATAGCCATAAAGCATTTTTCATTTTTCAATTTTAAATTCCCCCGAACTCCAAATGCAATCATGTTAAGAGTACAACATGACCGATCATATTAGTATCATGGTCGTTCATTCAATTTTGTACCATCATAATATATATTTATTTCGTTTATATGTAAGCAAAATTTAATTATATTTACGAGTGAATAAAAAAATAAAAAAAACGTAGTGTGATTATTTAACAATGAATGAATGACCACGATTTTTTCTAACATTATCACATCATATTTTTTGCTAATATGATTAGATTTATTTTCTCCTTAAATTGGTGGTGTTTCAAATATATTTTTTAAAAATTTGTGTAATATAAATTAAATTAAATTAAAAAATAAGGATATATTTTTCTGCAAAAATGGATTATAAATTTAAACAATTAATTATATTTCTTTAGTAAAGAAAGTATATTTTTAATTTTAAATCATACATCTAAATAATAGAATTTGAACCAAAGTCCGAATCACAATTCCATATTCTAATTCTTTACATGACCCAAACATGAAATTTAAAATTCTAAACCAATTCCAATAATGACAGAATTATAATCCTTAATACTAATTTTGATTTTAGGATTCAAAAGGACCATAAGATGTATACGTTACTATTTTAAAGTTTTTGCTAATTATATATTAAAATCCTTGTGCATGAGTTTAAAATAAAAAGGAAAATAACCCTAAGGGTTGGCCTAGTAGTTAAGAAGTATGTTTCTTATCTTGATTATTTGAATTCAAATATTAGAATTAGTATTTAAGGGAATTTATTTTTCTAAATATCAAACGCAATAGTCCCAACTAATTTCTCCATCCTCAAACCGGACAGTCCCAACTATAGAGTACAAGAGATATGGACAAAAATTTCTTTCATGTCTAACTCCTTTTTTAAAATAATAAATGTGATGCTATCATAGGCAATTTGCTTCTATTTTCAAAACGTTAAGATCTTTGATTTTGATTTTTACTTGTAATCCTTTATTGTTGGATAGGATATCTATTAACTATAGTGAAAGAGAAAAAAGGTTAAACAAGTGCAATTCACTTCTTTATAAATGTATGAAAAGACTAATTTATTTTTATTTATTATTTTTTTATTATATTAGTGGTAAGGTCAAAATATATAAGTATCATTTTAGAACTAAAAAGGATATTGAGTATTCTATTACCAAACTCTATAAAAACTTATGATAGTTTATCTAGTCTTTATTTGGTCCCATACTCTCGTTGAAGTCTTCCTTTCAACACATGGAGACCTAAATGAAGACAACAAAATCACCATCCACATTTCAAGCAATAATTCCAAAATCATTCTATCAAACAATGAAATTGCATGTTTATGAATAAGTGCTGCTAGCAAATGAAGAAATTACAAATGAACACGCAGGAAAGGCATTGGCTTTGAAATTGCGAAGTCCAATTGCCTTATTTATTTGGCTCAAGGATTTCAGTCACCCCACAGAAGCTGTTCGATAAAATGCTTACAAAGAAAATAATATAGAGGACAATCTACATTTTATTTCTAGCCATAAGGAAAAAGTGTTAGGCAGGGTTGAGCATCCTCTCATGTTAAAAAAAAACATGATACCGTTCATATTAAAAAAGAAATAAACGTCATTTGTATGAAATCATGAATAATAAATATACACGAAACCCACTAATTAAAATTAAAGTCTTATGCATTGAATATATTTCTATCTTCACTCGACATTGTCATATTTTCTTTAATATAAGAGGATATTGATCCCTTGTTGAAATAGCTTGAAGGGTTATAAGGAGTGAGAATTAAGTAGAGCCAATGCTACCGAAGCCTTTGGCTCAAAGATTTCATTCATACCACAGAAACTGTTCGATAAAGTGCTACAAAGAAAAAATACAGAGGACAATCTAGAAAAAGCATTAGGTAGATGACTTGCTGAAGTAGTCTGAAGGGTTATAAGGAGTGGGAATTAAGTAGAGGTTGTTTTTCCTTCCAACAACAGCTCCAAGGGCTTCAGCCATATCCAGGGCTTCTGGTTTCATTCCATTTGGGAGTTCCCAGTCAAAGTGGTAGAGTAATTTAGCCAGAGCAAGCTCCATATTGGCTAAACCAAATGAAATGCCTGGACACATTCTCCTTCCCGCTCCGAAAGGTATGTAATCGAAGTTGCTTCCTTTGAAATCAATAGAAGTACCATGGAATCTCTCTGGTATGAAGCTCCCAGCATCATACCAATTCTTAGGATCTCTTCCAAGTGCCCATGCATTTATTATGACTTTAGTCTTGATGGGTATTTCATATCCACCGATCTTGCATAGTTCCCTGCATTCTCTTGGAAGTAACAAAGTAAGAGGTGGGTGCAACCTCAAGGTTTCTTTGATTACTAACTTCAAGTAGTTGAGTTCACCTATATCAGTCTCATGGATTGTTTCCTTTCCTCTGAAAGCTTGTCTAATCTCGGCTTGTGCCTTCTCTCTTACTCTTGGGTTTCTCATGAGCTCTGACATAATCCATTCTAGTAGTGTTGCTGAAGTGTCTGATCCAGCAGCAAATATGTCCTACATATGTTTAAAATATATATATTTAATTATAACAAGAATAAAATGATTGTAACAGAAAAGGTTACGCCTTCAATCTGTTGGCGTACTTATTTTTAAACTCATAGCAGAAAGGAATTATTAACTAGCTTCAAAATTACAGTTGTTTGTGCAAAAAGTCACACCATAAGAATATTTGACCTAATTTAATAAGTTTAAGCTCGTTCTTAAATTTAGGCCAATTAGCTCAAATTCATGCCCAATCATTGATTCTATATAACTTTAAGGATAAGTTGAGCTTAGCTTAAGGCCAATCCAATGACATAATCCATCAATTTATTTAATTTTGAAATTGTATATTATATTACATTATATTATTTTCATTCTTTCTATTTTCTTTTACTATGTCTTATTTGTTTTATCACTTTATCAATTCAATGTTTTTCAAATAAATCAAATATGATCAATATATGACTACTTGAAAAAAAAAAGATTCTTACTTATAAAATAATTTTAAATTGACTGTAAATTTATTTTTATCTTTTTTATATGAAAATTATTATTTATTTGTAAAAATTTTCATATTTATTGCATCAAAATTTTTTCACAAATTTAATCAAAATTTTATGTATATGCAAATAAACCTAAATCAAACTGGGACCTTATCCATGAGATACACTAACCCAAATTACAGCTTTAATGTTGTTGGTTGTAACTGGTATGTCAAGGTTGCCACTCTGTTGGACCCTCAAAAGAACCTCAACAAGATTTTCCTCCGCTGCTTTGCCCTTGTCTTCTTTTCTTCTCCCCTGCTTCTCTAGATTCTCTGTGATGATGTTTTCTAAGATCTTGTCAAGCTTCTTGTGAATCTTCTCCAATTTGGCTTTCAACCCAGTTATCAGGTGAACACCTTTTATTGAAGGAAACAAATCGGCAAGGTCAAAACCATCAGCCACTTTTGTTGCTTCCTTGACCAAAGACAAAAACTCTTCTTGGTCTCTGGATATCTTACTAAATGCTGCCCTGGAAACACTGGTACTAATCATAGAGGGAATTCTGGTACTAAGATTGATAGGTGAACCTGCAGAGGATTGAACTGAATTTATGAGCTTATCCACTTCTTCTTCTCGAATAGAGGAGAAAGATTGAACCCTTTTGACACTTAGAAGCTCTAACATGCATATTTTCCTCATTTGTCTCCAGTAATCACCATAGGGAGAAAAAGCAATGTCTGCTGACCCATAAGCTACAATTTTTGAAGAGAGGAATTCTGGTCTCTGGGCAAAAGCAAGATCGTTTGTTTTCATTATCTCCTTGGCTATCTTGGGGCATGAAACAATCACTGCAGAAATTTCACCAAGTTGAAGGTGAATCAGAGGTCCATATTTCTGGGCAATTTCTCGAAGAATATGGTGGGGAGTTGATCCTGCTGATGCTGCTAGTTGATGCAGATTCCCTATCAGAGGTAGCTTCCATGGCCCTGGGGGAAGTTTGTGGACCTTGGTTTTGTAGTTCTTTGCAATCCAAAGTATTGAGACTGAGAGGAAGAAAGTAATCAACAAGAAGAAAGATTGGAGTTCCATGGCTTGAATGGAGAGTCATGAAATGTTTGTAAAGGATGTTTCAGAGCATGCTTATATAATTAGATTTTAAAAACTTTTCATTCTACCCAGTTAGCATTAATAAGACATACTTTAATAAGATAATTGCCAGCTAAAACGGAGGTTACAAGGCAATTAAGTCTGTACAAGGTAATATTTAATACAGAGTCATTTTTAAAAATACCGATTTAATTCCGAACAATCTTAGTTTGATTAAATCTTTTAAAAAATGTCAATAACTTTTTATTTTTGTATTATTTAAATTTTTATGTCAAGATTCCATTGAACACACTAACAGTAGTGCTTACGTGTTTATGACTTGACAACATAAACTTAAATTACTAAGTTAGACCAAAATAACTAAGGCTGACTTGTCATTTCAAATTGTTATGTCATGGACATATAAGCACTCCTGATAGTGTGCTAAACGAATCTCGATGGAAAGATTTAAATAATTCGAAAATAAAAAGTGAATGAACTTTTTTAGAAGACTTTACATTTAAAGACTAAATTGAGAACGATCTTGAGGAATTAAAATAGTATTTTAATAAGCTTTTTATATCCTTAACTATGTTAAATATATATAACTTTTACAAATTCACTAATATATTACTCTTTTACTTTATTAATAATATCAATTTTATTTTATTTTTTCACTCGCTTAATAAGTGAATTCTTATATTATCTTTTTACTCCATTAATAATTATTCTTAAAAATTAATTATATAAAAAAATTTAAATTTAAAATGTAAAGGTATTTAATATTATGATATTTTAGAGTTATAAGGGGCATTTTAGATAACTTGTATTTAATATTTTGATATTAAAGATGCCAAGAGTTATAATATTACTATTTTAATTTGCTAATATTTAATAGGCTTGAATGCATTGTTATTTCTATATTATTATATAAAGATGTTTGTTAAGTTACATCTAGATGTATTGGTACATACGAATGTCTTTTTTATTTTTATTTATTTATTTCTTAAGTTTTTTTTATTTTTTTATGATTTTTATTTAAAGAAAATAATATGAAAATTTTAGGAAACAAAATTCAAAAACAAGTTAAAAAAATTAAAAAATAATAATTAAAAAATATAAAAATTAAAGAAAATGTAAAAAAATTCAAAAAGAGAGTAAAAAAATTCAAACAAAATTTAATAATACAAATAAAAATAATTAAAGAAAGAAGAAGAACAAAACATGAAAAAATAAATAAAAAAAAACTTGGATATACTGATACATCTGAATGTATATTAAAAAATACCTTATACAAATTTTAATTGTCTTTTTATTTTAAATAATTTTATCTTTTTATATTTTAAAAAGCTTCAATTAACTCCCTCTGTAATATTTTCATCCATAAAATGATGATGCTACAATTAATTAGCACATGTAGTCTTATTATTATCCATATGGAACGTCTATTTAATAGATAATCGAGTAAAATCATGCTGGTTACATGTGATTTCACATTCTCTCATTTTTCTCATGCTTTTTAACAAGGTTTTACCTAATGATTGATCAAATAATCATTTTAGGTAATCAACGACAAATTCATGTATACTATTTAGTTGCAACAACATCTTTTTTCATTCATTGATAAACAAAAATATGATATAATAACTTAATTGAAATTTTTTAAAATATAAGACGACAAGATTGTTTAAATTAAAATAACAAGGGCCAAATTAAAACTTTTCTAATATTATATGAATCAAAATTATATTTAACCCTATTTAATACTATTGAAAAATTACATAAATGTTATATTAAAATTTTTTATTAAATATAAATTTAATTTTTAATGAATTTTAACTATCAAATTAAATATAT
The DNA here is from genome assembly GCA_034509205.1 of Ceratonia siliqua. Lineage (NCBI taxonomy): Eukaryota > Viridiplantae > Streptophyta > Magnoliopsida > Fabales > Fabaceae > Ceratonia > Ceratonia siliqua. The sequence goes on along the minus strand of JASKGM010084188.1, from coordinate 5,997 downwards.
GAAATTTAAATATTAGGATAGTTTATATACCCTCATATGTTATACCTAAATATCTAACATGTCTAAAAATATACGAAATAGAGTAAATTGCATTTACTTTCTGGAAATTTTAAAATCATATACTCATGTCCTATATGGTTTGAATTAATACTAAAACTTTTTCTAAAGTTTATAAAACATATACTCACATGCTCCCGTAAATTTAATGCTTAACATTCACCTCCCCTATTATAAAGTTTTTATAAGTGTTAACTTGAAAATTTGATGATTTGTGATGCATAAAAATATGTTATTGAAAGTTTGTTAAAAAATGTATTATTGTAAGATTTATTGACAATTTTATTAATATAATGAAGTTTTATGTATAAATTCAAACTAGAGGGAGTATGAGTATAAGTTTTGAAGCCTCAGAATAGGTAAATGTCCCGTTTGGAGTCCAAAATTGAGCTTGGAATTCAAGCTTAGACTTGGAATTAGGCCTAATTTTTTTAAACGTTACTTTTTGTTTGTCATTTAAAATTATAATGTCAATTTCATATATCAATTCTATGGAATTAAAAAATAACTAGCTAGAGTACTTCTCAAGTTTTGACCAATCTTAAAAATTACAATTTCAAGAACTCAAATTAAAAACATTTATACTACCTCCTGATTTAGGGTCCGTTTGGCCCCTGCTTTTGCATAAAAAAAGTTACTTTTTAAATAAAAAAATTATTTTTGATGTTTGACAACAGCTTTTAGGCAGAAGTATTTTTTGTTAAAAAAAAGTTAAAAAGTAACTATTTTTAAAATCTCATTTTTCTAACTTTTAGCTAAAAGTATTTTTGAATGAAAGAGAAAAAAACTTTAATGTCAAAAATACCTATGCACTGTTAATATATTTTCATTCTTAATAATATTTTATATTTTTAAATTTAATTTTAACAAAAATCAATTTTTAAAATTGAAACATAATATAAAAAATATTTTTACATATTTTTTCAGTAATTTTATCTGCACAAAAGTACTTCTATATTTTTATATTCAAACACTACAAATATACTTTTTTTATTAAAATCACTTCTACGTAACTTTATTCAAACACCAAATATTTATTTTTTTTTAAATTAATATTTTTATTTAAAGTAACTGCTAAAAAATAAAAGTTCATCCAAACACCCACTTATTCTTATAATTAAACTCTTCATCTCATCAATATTTACTACCAAAAAAAAAAGACATTTAGTGATAATTTTTCTGTAATAAACTTAAAATGAAGATTCACTTCTATGATTTTTGTCTTTATCTCTTACAATTTAATATTTTAAATCTATACAAGATGTTGATGTATCTATTTACCATAAAACTCACACACGCTTATATTTTTTAAATGTTGCACGAATAAGATAATATATTATATGTACATAACAGCTTCTCGATAAAAATTGCATGACTTTTTTTAGTTTTTTATGTCTGATTTCTAGGTTAAGTATAATTTATGGTTGCAGTCGTATTACTCCATTGCAGGGTTGAAAATTAAGAAAGGTGACAAGAGAATATAAAATTTGTAAATCTGTTTTGGACAACGAAACATAATTAAATGAACTCTCACGCAAATCTCAAAGCTAATAAAATAATTTTTGACCATCGGCACTTGTGCCGAATGAGATACTTTCAAATCTTCTGATGTAATATATATCTTTCATAATTCCATAATTAAATGAAGGGTTTGGAGTAGCAATAAAACTGATGACGATATTACTAGTAAATCGTAAATCACGTGTAAGTTATTTTATACGTGTAATTTCAATAAATATAAATTACGTATAAATTTTAAATGAATTAAAGAATTGAAACAAATTTTATTTGATATCATAATATATTGATGATTTTACTTTATTTAACGTTTACACATGTGTATATTTGTTAAATATTGTACTAATAACGTAATATGTGTATAATAACTTTTTCATAAAAATTGCATGACTTTCTTAATTTTTTCTTTGTCTGATTTCTAGTTTAAGCATAATTTATAGTTGCAGTCGTGTCAATTATCCAATGCAGGGTTGAAAATTAAGAAAGGTGACAGGAGAATATAAGATTTTTAAATCTGTTTTGGACAAAGAAGCAGGTGTAGAATGGGACAACGAAGCTTGAACCAAACAAAGAAATCATGAGGTGTGAAACTTCAAATAATTTTCTGTTTCAAATAAGATGTAAACATCAAGAATCGCCTAGCTAATTAATGCCACAAGGCAACTAGTAATAGAAAAGCAGACGAACTTTAAAAAAGTAATGAGAATCTGATCATGTCTTGTGAAATCGAACCACGACACAATATATATTTGGGATAAGTTTGACTAATATACTAAATTTAACATAAAAATTTTATATTATTCTTAAATTATATTTTTATATAGTCTAATATTTTGATTAATTAGTAAAAATATTCATTATCAATTCCCACTCACACTCCCATTCTCTTGAAAAACAGAAAAATGATGTAACTTTTTGTAAAATTTAAAAATTTCACTAGTATATTGTATAATTAATCTTGATAAAAAATATAAAAATAAAAAGTAAGTAATATAAATAATATTAAATTAATTTTTTTAATTTTATGTAATAATATATATATATATAATTATTATTTTATTAGCTATATTATTTATCTTTTATTGTTAAAAAATATTTTCAAAACTGAAAGTAGTTATAATTATTGAGAAGTTATACATTTTTAAATAATTATTGAAAGTAGTTATTATTATTTTTTAAATAAAAAATGAAAATAAATATTCAAACCAAGACAATAAATAGATGATTTATCACATTAAATAATCATTTTATTTTTAAAATATACACTTAACTCCGTTTAATTTTATTTTATTAAAAATATTTCATTAAGATTTTTTTTTATGTTGACAACCTCCATTTAACTCCACTTGACTTTTTGTCCCTATCTAGATATTCAGATTCTCCTTCCCACCAATCCAATTCCCTTATTTTTCTTCATTTTCTTCGGTGACTCAGGTGGTGTTTGGTGCTATGAAAGTTTTTACTTTCCTAAGAAAGTGGAATGGGAAAGAAACATTCCTTATTTGGTAGAAGGGATAAAAAATTATCCACAGGAAAAAAATTTACTTAGGAATAACTTATATGAAGGATTTTAGGATATAACAATCCCATCTGTTTTGGTAGGAAAGAAATTTTTTAGAGAATGGGGATGCACCTGTTCATAATTTTTATTTCTAAGAAAGAAACTTCTATAAAGAATTAAATTTTTTACTTCCAGCAATTACCTATTCATAATATTTTAATAATTTAAAATCTCATATAAATTAATTTTTAATTTAATAAAAAACTTTTATAATGATAGAACCTTTTTATATTTAATAAAATTTTTATTAAAATTGTTTAATATAAAAAAATTATTATAAAATATTTATAATGATAAAAGTATTTATAATCTTGAAATTATCAAAATATATATGTTATTTTATCTATTTTTTTATTTAATTAAAGGGTATTTTTGAAAATTTTGTTTATATTCCTAAGAAAATGTTACCTAAACCAAACATAGAAATAAAACTTTCCTAAGAATGCATCATAACATTCTTAGGAAAGTTCAGTGCATACCAAACACATTTTATCAACTTTCTTGAAATTTCATACCCAAGAAAGATATTCCCATAAATGTTAACTTTTCATGAAAATAACTTTCCTGGCACCAAACGTCGAGGGAAAACCCACAAAAATAGACTTTGAGCAACGCCAAAAAAGGAAACATATGGGTAGGCCTTTCTCAAATACCCTCCTCATTTCGCCCGGTCTAAGCCTGGTCATTCCCCTTGAGAGAGCAACATCAGATATTGTTCCTTGATCACATGCTTTGATGGTTAATGAAGGAATTTGAAGAACTGAGTGTTAAAGCCAATTTTCAGTATCTGTTTACAGTTGAAGATGGGGGAAGTAGATATATGAATTACTGAATAAGGTATGCGTTTATTTATAGAAAGGAACTCGAGTTTGGAAAATGAAGTTGACAACGTTGTGGGCTCCTATTGAAAATTTATAAAGTGCAAAAAAAATAAAAAACTTGTTAGCTCATCTCTTGACAGGACATTTTAACCCTGACACGTTTCCACCCATCCATTCTTATATAACTGAAGCATAAAACAGTTTTGCTTGGGCTTCAGATTTTTATGGTTCCCCACTCACAGTACTTTATTTGTCTTGATTATGAGAATTAGGGAGAGGAAAGGAGAATCATGTGGCTAAGTTTAACATTCAATTTATAGTATTAGATAGGTCAAAATTATTTCTAAGCCTACTTAATACTATCTAAAAATTATATAAATATCATATCTTATTATTTTTTAGAGTAGAATATTTTCTTTTCCCTTGAGAGATGTCTTAATTACACTGCTTTCTTCTTTATTTTTAAAATATACACGTAACTTCATTTAACCTAATTCTATTAAGAATGTTTCATTATGGTTTTCTTTTTTTATGGATGTTTCATTATGGTTTTCTTTTTTTATGTTGACAACCGCCATTTAACTCCACTTGACCTTTTGTCCCTATCCAGATATTCAGACTCTCTTTCCCATCAATCCATTTCCCTTATTCTTCTTCTTCATTCTTTTATGTAACTCAAAGAAAACCCAAAAAATAAACTTCGAGCAGCGCCATAAGAGGAAGCATATGGGTAGGCCTTTCTCAAATACCCTCCTCGTCTCATTTCGCTCTAAGTGCCTCCTCCTGATCCCTTTCATATTCTTCTTCAAGTTATTCAATTCTTGATTCTTGAACCCTTAGTCGCTCCCCTTGAGAGTGTTATTAGAAATTTTTTATTGTGAGCTGCCACTAATTGAACGTTTTATGATTTTATAAAATTGGCTGATTATGCATCCATTGGGAGATAGTTAAAGCCTAGTTGTGATCAGTGTTGTTATTGGGCTTCACATACCTTGGTGAGATTGGTGTTATTTGCGGCTTATTGTAGGCCCAATTCTATAAGCCCGTAATAGGAGGACCACCAACTCAAACTTATAGACAATTTATCACACATTAATATGATTGGTGCATTCTGTCTGTTCGGGATTATGGAGAACATATTCTCTTAATTATTCTTGTGAAAAAATTTATTTATGATTGAATGTTAGAGAAATTCTTACGGTATTAACATAAAAAGGCAGAAGCATACAAGAAAGTCCTTGTCTTTGCTTGTGCACTGTAAATATGGTTTTCTCCCCCTTTATTTAGCTTCTTGACGCAACTAATGAAGCCAATGATCAAGGCCCATTACTCCCTTATTCACGATTTCGACTTGACAACCTAAAGATATTCGATAAAATGACCGCAAGTAAGGGCCCGTTCGGATTAGCTTCTCCCAGAGGAGAAGTCATTCTATTCAGCCGAGAATACATTCTGTGATAAATTGTATGTGTTCGGATCTCCTTATCTCTTGAAGGAGAAGGAGTTGGAGAATGAGAAATTTGGATTAAAGGAGAATCAAAATTTGGAACTTCTACTGGCAGGAGAAGGAGATCTATTTCTTCTCCACGATTTTACCCTCAGTCGATCATCGTTCATCGTTGCTTGCTTGGTTGTCACTCAAGGCTACTTGCTCCCCAACGCTCAATACTCAAAAGAGCCTTGCAAGAAATAGGGTTGTGACAAAGCTTGCCTCTCCAAGAGCTATTTTCTCCCTCAAAGGTACGTTTTTTCAATTTGAAACTTCTGTTTGATTCCTTAGAAGATGCTCGAATATGGAAATTATTGTGGGTATTTTATATTCTTTTCTACTGCTCCTCAATCACACTAAAATCCAATTGGGTTTTTCTCTGCCGATAGTGTATTTGGCCATGTGAGTTCATTTTCAAAGCCTAAGGCCTTCGCTAGTTAGCATTTCATTCTTTCCTAAGAACTTTCTGCCTTATTTAACTTCATTGTTTTATGCTCTGTAATTTTATAATGAGGAGTGATTTGTGAGAGGAATGGGTAAACTAATAATTT
>JASKGM010084177.1:0-14244 GCA_034509205.1 Ceratonia siliqua | reverse complement strand
AATAATATATAATTAGTTATAAAACGTATAATTACATTACTAAAACACAAAAATAAAAAATTGAGAAGAAAAAGTATTACGTAATTTAAATCAAAATATAAATAACTCACTCTAATTTTATTTTTGACTAATAGTTTTTTATTTTGATATTAATTTTGAATTGAATTAAACTTTTAGTTTATAAGGAATAATTATTTTCATTTAACATATCATAAATTGTTTTGGGCTGAATAATATAGAGCATTGCGCGTGGGTGTTACCGTAGGCTGGGGAGCGTGGTTCTAAATTCTAACTTCGTCTTTGTGTCTGAGGAATGCAGAGGCCAACTCGAAACCATGGGATAGATATCATAGATTGGCAGATAGATTCGTAGGTTGTAAGACATTTCACGATTGACATCATCCACATTTAATACATTTTTTTATGCTTCCGAAAAATTAGGTTGAGATTTTATTTTTTAATATAATTTAAAAGCATTCTTTAAGAAATGTTAGAATATAAACATTACTAAAATATTATTAAAATTAATTAAAAAGATTTCTGATAAATATATAAAATAAATTTGTTTAAAAGAATTTTTGAAATGAAATATTTTTTACGGTGTTATATTTGAGTACGGAGGTGGTGGTGCGTAACAAGGAAACCTTGTGACTTGTCAGTACTCAGTAGTGATAGCGGAGGTGGGACCTTTGTCACCCGTCATATTCATGGGATGGGATTGGAGGGGGGAAAATAAAATAAATAAATCATATTAATTTCTTTTAAATTTAGCTAAAATTTCTTTCACGTTTTCGGAAATATTAAATACCAACGTCTTTCCAAGCAGGTATTTCAAAAATAGTAACTCGCGAGAATATCGCTGTAAAATTGTTTGAAATATAATAATATTTTAAAAGAAACATTGAATAGAATTATTTTGAAAATAATTAGAAAAAACATGATTATGGTGAAGGAATAAGGAAGATGAGAGCAGAGGGATATGGGGGACAAAGCCCAACCTGGGAAGGTGGAATTATAAACACGGCTCTCATACTCTATCATCTTATCAGTTATCTCATGAGAGGCCGATGAATGGGGAGAAAATTTAGAAACTAACCTTCCAATAATGGAAGGGGAACGAGGCTTTGCCTCTGGAGCTTCATTTCCTCAACTGGAATCAGTACCAATGAAGTGGGCCTTCTCTCCCTCTCTCTCTCCTCCCTTCAATTATTAAAGCCCAGGTCCACCTCTGTCGATATTCGTATGTGTAGGGCCACTTGCTCCGCTATCTTTATTATCCTTGGCCCCCTTAGCTAAATAGCCCCTTGGCACGATTTTTCAATTTTTTTTTCATAGTGTGTTATTTTTTAAATAATCATAACCATTCGATGAACAATTATAATCACTCAAATGTAACTTTCATTCCATCACATACGAACAATATTTAAAAATAATTTACTCAAAAACAAACCCTTAACTTTCATTTGATCATTTTAGTATTAGGATCACACAACAATAAGAATGCCTACAGAAAATAATACTATTTACATAAATTTACTTTGCAAATTATTAAATTGATTATATTTAAATTTAATAATAATTTTCTTAATAATTTGTACAAATTTTATATATAAATTTCATTAGGTGGCCACAAATGACATTTCTAAATTAACAAAAATGGATGACTCAATTGGTTTAATGCGTGTCCTGTTCTAATCATATGAGGAAATGAGGCATCATAAGTTTTACTATTAAAGAGTATTTGTTACTAAGATTCTTCTAACTTTCTTTAAAATTACTAGTCGATAATCTTAATTTTCGACGTTTAGTATAAAGATTAAAAAAAATTTCTCAGGAAATTTTGATTCCCATGAGCACTTTCTAAATAACTTTCCTACAACAAAATTTTCATGCAGTGGGGTGATATTCTTAAATTCCTGCCTCACGAAAAAATTTTGAGGGAAACAAATGATTATTTTATGTTCCCTCACAAGTTACAAACCATCATACCATAAGTACTCCAAACTCCAAACCCTCAAATCCCAAATCCCTAAACCCTAATTCTCTAACTCCCAAACCCCAAACTCTCATACTCCAAACCCTAAATCTCCAACCCCAATTCCCAAACTCCAAATCCCTAATTTCTCAGCTCCAAATTCTAAATCACCAACCCCAACCATCAACCCCTATTTTTCTTTAAAATATCAATTTCTTGTAATTTATATATAGGGATATATTTGTAAAAATTACCTAAATTCTCAGGAAAATAACTTATGAACCAAACGCGAAAATATCTATTATTCTCAAAAATCTACGAGATCAACCAAACATAATTTTTACATTCCTGTAAATAATATTTCTAAGAACCATGATTCATTGGAATCATATTTTATAGGAGAAACAAATTTTCCTGTATAAAACGCCCCCTTAAATGATTACTAAAGGATGAGCATGATATGTGACATCTCGATTATTTATTTCACCCGGTGCTAAATATCTTGGTACGAATTTTGACTATACAATTTTAAATATTGAGATCAATATTTAAAAAATATTAATTTAAAAATATTAGATTAATACAAGTGTTTTTTTTTTAGTTTTTTATAGAGAATTTTAATTTTAATTAACAGGTATAAAAATACCATTATTGTAGGGAAAAACATTTTGGTACATAAATCATAATTTTGGTACAGATGTTTACATAAAATTTGTTCAATTACTCATTACGTAACATGATGATACAAGAAAAATAAAATGAGTGAATAATGTATAATTAAGATGATACATGTGAGTTTTAAATTATTATAATTGGGAGAATAACAAAACTAATATTTTTCCATATAAAATACTTTTTGAAAATATATACACACAGTTATATTTTTTATTGAATGACAATATATAAATACATATAAAGTGTATAATTTTTTATTTATATTTAGCTTCAAAAATATATAATAATTAAAAATACAATAAAATATAGTATAACATAATAATATTAAAATTAAGTGTTATATTATAGTTTAAGATTTTAAAAATGCATTTGTCATAACACCCTGATTCTTTTAAGGGTATGTTTGGAATTCAAATCTATTAACAATTCAATTATTTTAATAATTAATTTAATAAATTTCTTTTATTTAATTAATTTTTGTAATTATAATAAATCTTAAAATTTATAAATTTCAATTGGATTTAGCAATTTAAATTTTTTTTAAACCAAGTGAAATTATAAATTAAGAATTAAAATAAATTGAATTCATATTTTCTGAGTGTTCCAAATATAATTCAAAACATTTATAAACAAATTTAAATAAATAATATATATATATATATATATATATATGCTCCCATGTATACAGTAAACTTGCTATGTTTAGTAATAAGCATTTTCCGATTATTATAAAACTTGACAATTTTAGAAAGACAACGAAGCTACGAGAGAATCCCATGTGAAATAAAATCTTATTCTCGTTTATGAGAATTGTTTTGTCTTTATTTCCAGTGTTGTTGTTTTCTAGGATTTTGTTTTTCCGGGGAACGGGATTTGATGATTCGTGAGAGGATGACGACGAGCTGTCGTAAAATTTTTGGATGTGTGGGAGAACTTGTGTTATGATGTTTTTTAATTTTTTAATATTAATTAATTATTTTTATATTATATATTTTTTGAAATTTTATAAAAAAATTTTGAACTTTTTTAATTAATTAATTTATAAATAAATATTACAAAAAATTTTAAATGAATAATATAAAAATATTATAAATAGTTCGAATTTTTCAAAAAAAAATATATAAATAATTAATTAATAATAAATAAATAAAAAATAACATAACACAAATTATCCTCCAACCTTACTATTTTGAAGCTGTAGGATAGGTACGCCAACCTCCCATCATACCAGCGAGAGAATGTGGATCTGAGTCATCTGAGTATCTGACTCAGTATGTCCGTAGGATCTATCAGTAAATACCGTGTTGGCTAATGCCCCTTTAAAATCAGAAACAAATATTTATGTCTAAAAAGGGATGCTTGCTCCCCTTTTGTAAATTTTTATTTTATTTATTTTAATATATTTTTAATATTAATTAATTATTCTTTATATAATTTTTTTAGATTTTTTAAAAATATTTTTATATTTTTATATATTATTTATTCATAATTTTTTTGTTACTATTTATATATAAGTAAAAAATTTTAAAAAAATATGAAAAATATTTTTAAAAAATTTTAAAAAATATATATATAGTAAATATTTAATTAATATTAAAAAATTAAAATACAAAATATAAAACATAACAAATCGACACTATTAAAAATAAAAAAGTATGAGAAAAGAGTAAATGAAGGGGAAAGGGAGTAGGATAGAAATTCGCCGGATGTGTTTTAAAATTAATTATATATATTTTTACTATTATAGTTGTTATTTTAAATATATATTAAATATTATTCTAAATAAAATATTTTTAAAAGTAATTTACCAAATAAAATTATCTCAACAGAATATTTCATATATTATATAAATATCTTTATTAAATTATTATCAAATTTATAATTAATATAACATTTTAATTTTAAAATTTTAAATTTAATTACATTAAATTCAATTATTACCTTTTTACTCTTTTTTATATCTTATTTCCTAAATGATAAACTTTTAAATAACAAAAAATGTATGGCCACTTATTAAAATGTCTTAATTTTTTAATATTTGAACAAAGAAATCTTTATGGTCACTTATTATGTGAGTGTTGCTTAAAATGTTATGATTATGGTATGTTAACAAGCGCTATATATATAGATATTTAAAAAATAATATAAATATAAAATAACACAAATATAATTTTAAATATATTCATATTTTATTAAATTATTGAATATTAAATTATTTTTATTAAGAAATATAAACTCTACCTATATAAAATATTAACATTATCTTTAAAAATAAAAAATTATAAGAGATTATTAAATCATTATAATTTATTTATTCATAACAAGAAATAATAGATATTATCAAGTATTATAATTTATTAATTTTAATAAAAATAATTACAAATAAATATGATTTTTTTAATTTTTTTAAATAATAAATAATAAATTATGTCTAATTTATTTTTAATTGTTTAAATTGTATCAATCATATATTTAATTCAAACAGAATTATTATTATTTTATTTAAACACATTTATATACCGTGGAATATATATTGTGACTATTCAACATCATGGTGTCAAACACGAAAGACACGACATTCAAATAACATAATAACGTGTCGGTACTTCCAATTCCGTGACTCATTCAAATGCTTAGAAACATGGGGATGGAGGGTAAGGACCATTTTTTATATATATTTTATTTTTAATATTAATATATTATAAAATAATAATAATAAATATAATATATAAAAGTTATTACTCATATCTTATAGACCCAACTAATAAGCAATATTATATATAAATTTGAAGAATTTCACTTATAATATAATTGTTTACTCATACTCAATTTATAAAAAAAAAAATCTAAAGAAATACTGCAATCAAATTGTATACGTTGGTGGTTGGAGCCAACGTGAATCATGTGATGATTTGAAGGGAGGACAGTGATAGGTGGGAAGTGGAATAGTTGATATATGATATGATTTTGACTTAAATTTAAAATAAAATATTACACTTTTTTTAATGACTTAATTATATATTTTTTATTTTTAAAATATATATAATTTAATTTAATTCTTTTAATAAAAAAATTAAATTTTTTAAAAAAATTAATTTTACAAATTAAAATAACAAAATTATTTTTATTTAAAATATTTATTTATTCATTAAAATAACAGATAACAAGAAATTTTAAGTAATAATATTTTAAAAAAATTTATACAATAACATTTTGAAAATAATAATATTTTAATTATATTATAAAAAAATATATTTGAATCATATTTATAAAATTAATAATATTTTAATTATATTATAAAAAAATTATTTAATTAAAAAATAACGATCAATTTTAACGTTAGTTAAAATTTTAAATTTAATTATATTTTATTTTTAATTTATAACAAATTTTTATTTAAATTTTTAAAATAAAAGAATGAGTATATAATTAAACAATCTTTTAAAAAATAAAAAAATATTTTACTATAAAATTTAAAGTGTTTGCTAAATTATACTTATATGTCTTGAATGGAATCATACATTAGATATAAAACACTAAATTTAAATTATAAATTTTAATTTAAAGATAATTTTAATATTATTTAATGTTAAGAATGTAGCCATTTACCTATTAGAAGTCATCACTCACTAGTTAATCAATGAATTTCATATATTCCTTCTATTTTAAATTATTTATTATTTAAAATAATAATATAAAAATTAAAAAAATTATTAAATAGTCTTAATTATAACCAAAAAAATTATATTTAGTTAAATTATCCTTATTAAAATTAATTTAAACTATTCTTACTACTTTATTGAAAATAACAATAAATAAGTATAATGTTAAAAAATAATAATTAATACCTTATTGGTAATGTAAAATGACAGTTTAAAATAAAATAAAATTATTAAAATGATAAATAATTTGAAACAGATGAATATTGATGTATAAGAATAAAATAAAATTTCTAAAACGAAAGATAAAAAAATAAAATAAAATTTGTGAAACTGAAATCATTTATTTATTTATTATTTATTAGTAATATTGATGTAAAAAATAAATAAAAATAAATTAAATAATTTTTTATAATTAATAATAAGAAAATTTAAAGTTTAAACAACGTTCAATAAAATTTAAAAGTTTTTTAAAATTAGTAATATGAAAATTTAAAAATCCTTAATAGATATTTTAGATATATAAATAATTAAATTAAATTAAATATTCATATATATTTTTATAACAAAATTTTTTTTTTGTAATTAAAATATTTTTCAATAAGAAAATAATTTATTCTAATAGAAAAAACTATACACTAAATGAAAGTTGATAAGAGAATCTAAAGTGAATGTGTAACTTGAGAGAGACTTAATTTTGATTAACATTTAATTTGACAAAAATATTCTTATTTGTATAAAAAAATCAGGATTTATATATAAATGTAAAACAAAATGAATAAAAAGAGAATATTATAAAAAATATACTATGGTTGTATTAAGGCAGTGGTGATGTAATATGTCAATTCCAAAATTGTGAATGAAACCAAGACGGTTTGGAATAATTTTAAAAATTATTATTATTATTATTTTATAAAAATAAAAATAAAAAATGTTGTTTGGCTATATTGTTTTTATTAATTTTTTAAAAACTTTTTTAAAAAATATAACTACAAAATAAAAAATAAAGAACATTAACTTATTTTTATTTATTATTTTATAAAAAATATTTTTATTAAATACCTCATTATTCGATTGTTGTTGCCTTCATTTTGCATTATATATAAATAATTTTTTTTATAATTTTACTGTCAAGAATTTTTTTTATAACACAATCAAACAAAATTCATGGACTTATTAGCAAAAGGGGAAGCGGGTAGTAGGCCAAGTTGGGGAAGCCGTTATCATGAAGGACAAGGTTTGGGGTAGTGGGAGTGGAAGCGTGGTCCCCAATTCGTTAACCAATGGGCCGGGAAACCTCGAAGCCAACCCTATGTCTCTCGGTTTTTGAAGACAAATAAAAAAGGAAAAAGAAAAGGGGTTTAATGGATGAAACGGCGTCGATTTTCTGGACGGCTGGACAAATGTTAGAAAGACAGAGGCAAGTGGTGAAGTGGAAGAGAAGACTGGGAGGTTAGAGGAGGAGTCAGAATTGTAATCAAGAGGTTGGATTGGGTCGTTTTAAATCCATGTTTTGTCAACTTTTTGTGAAAGTGAGAGGGGGACCATGAAGGATACATCAATCCTAAAAGTTGTGGTGGAAAAGGCGGCACAATTTTAGAGCCAAGGACCTCTCTCCCATGCCCCATCATTTGATGCCATTATCGCTATTTCTTTTTGTTCTTTAACAAATCATGGAAATTCTCAGCGATCTAAATTGGAATCAAACATATATTTTAAAGTTATGAAATATGATAATTGAAAGTGGAGAGTACATGTAAAAGGTAAAATTCCTGTCCCTTAATGGAAATGATTGAATCCTTATTCCTAAACCCAGAAGCCCTGCCCATTGTTTTACTCTTACAGAGTTGGAGAGCATTTACAGTAACACTAACCCATACATACAATGTATTGAGACCTAAAGGACAGTTGTTTGTGATGAGTCATTTGAATATTAGAGACATAAAGGGAGCTTTATGTTATGTTATGTTGTGTGATAGGACAAAAGTTGATTGAATTGGGCACTTACCAAAAAGCGTCTACAACTTTTTAGGTGATTTACAGAACGGAGAGGGGAATATTGTCTGGGCAATGGGAGGCCAAATCCACCAGTTGCTGTTTGCTAAACACCCCACTAGTTACTACAACCACAGGTACTCTTCCTTTGACCCTAATTAAGGAAGAGATACCACTACAGTCTACAGGGGATTTTGCTCCCAACAAATCATAATAAAATTGATTGTGGATCTAAAATCTAGATTAGAAGCCCACCCAAGTTGGGTTAGTTATATCATATGGGATCGTTATTTCGGGGTGGGCCGTATGCCCCATTTAAATTGCGATCTGATCCATTATGTTCTGGCCCTGATTTTCTACTGCAACACGCCTATGCCGCACGTAGTGGGCACTACTTGTGGACCGGTGGCCGGGCTTCCTAATTTAACCATTAAGAGAGGTATTATTTTTATTTTATAAGGCAAGAGTGCTCTTCAACGTTAGTCAAGTTATCGATGTTGTTATATTGTTTTCTCTCAAATTAGGAGTAAAGAGGAAGAAAACTTATTTTAATTGATATTTGTTGTCCATTATTATTATAACCTAATATACTACGAATTTATTATTTTAAATTTATATATTTGCTTAATGTTTTTATTTTATCTCTTCTCTCAAATATAATTCTTTTATATAAAATTATTATCATTAAATTTATTTTTTCATATGAGATTATTATTCTTTCCTTTGTATCATGTATAATATGCATTAATTTGTCATCTTCAACTATGATTTTCATTGATTTGTATTATTAATAGTTTTATGAACTTGGAACTATAATTTGATATTTTTACAAATTGATAAATGTGATTCGGTTTCTGACTTTTTTAAACTGCGGTTTAAATTAAATTGAATTGATTAATTATATATATTAAAAATATATAATAAAATACATTAAACAAATATAACTATATATATATTTAAAAAAATTTATTAAATATATTTATATTTAGAGTTTCGGTGTTCTTAACTTAAATGTTCAAATAACAAAATTGAATGATTTTTGTTTGATTAATTTGGTGTTTAATTTGGTTCCAAACTACACACCCTATTTTTTATGTCTATTGAGCTTTTATTATATTTTAAATAAGGATTACATTATAATTTTATAATTATAATGCTTACCATCCCACATTTATTTAAACTTCCAAATAAATAAAAGATAGTTTTTGTCTATTTTTATATTAGACTTTAGAATAACTCTATTTCATTTATTTCTCTCTCTTTCAATTTTATTACGCTATCTTTTATTCCATTCGAAAAGATAATTTAGTTTTAGATTTATTTGAGGCTTATATATATATATATATAAAGATGATTTGCCTTCACAATAGAGAAGAGGATTAACTTTCAGTTGCATACTGCACGCTGGTAAAATAACAAGATAACAAATATTTGTAAGAGTTTAATGAATGTCATATTTCATAATAAAATTGAAGAATATTGATTAAAAAATTCCATAAAATTTATTTTAATCAATTAATGAGATAATATAAATAAAGTAAAATAAAATAAGTAATCAATCACACAAAAAATTATAGGGACTATTCATTTGTCAACGACTGTAATTTATTTGTTTATATTTTCTCCGAACAAATATTATTGTGAGGAGTTTGTGGAAGCAGTGGTTGAGGTTTCTGGGAAATTACTGATATTTTCGTTGATCCTTCTCAGTAGATAGTAAAAGCAAGAAATAGCTGTCTCTGTCAGGGGATCGGCACGCCCAAGTATATCTACAGCAGCACAGAAGCTAAAACCCCGTTGGTAATTGGTATATCTCTCCCGTTCTGGTTTCTCCGCCTTCTGCCGAGTCCACCCTTCGCGAATTACAACCAATTCACGCTGAATATGGACTCGGTTTTTCACCTGGACACTCTTCCACTGCTTCGCTCT
Source organism: Ceratonia siliqua (assembly GCA_034509205.1). NCBI lineage: Eukaryota > Viridiplantae > Streptophyta > Magnoliopsida > Fabales > Fabaceae > Ceratonia > Ceratonia siliqua. Next base: position 4,011 of record JASKGM010084177.1, on the reverse strand, counting down.
GCCTCCACCTCCACCTCGCCCTCTTCCACCCACCACCGACCTTGCCTCTTCCTTCTATCTTTACCCCGTTGGAACACTCCCGGTGCCTCCTTCACTCATTTTCGGAGCTTCCACCACTCCGCACGACTTCTGAGGATTCGTGGACCGCCCGTGGCCGCCAGCAACGTCTTCATGGTTTATTCTGTACCAGTATGTCTTCTTATTCTATTTATGTCTTCAACTAGGTCCATTTCTTTAGTTTGTATGTCTGCGAGCCAAGTCAAAAGGTTTATCCCTTTTGCTTTGACTACTATAAGTAATTAAGATAAAAGTTACTTCCTTTTCTTTTTGAAGACGTAAAGTTTAATTACATTGTGTATCCGTATAACTAAACAATTAAGACTTCAGTGCACAAAATAGTGTACAGGGTTTCTGAGTATGCATTTGAATTTCCTGCACGAGCTAGTCGATTTCTGCTTGTTACACAGTTAATTAGGAGCTTAAAATATGAAACTGTAATTTTTAATTTTAAAGCAAACTTATTGAGCAATTTCATAAAACCATTGTGCTAATTATGATATAGAGCTTTTAATTGAATAAATGGTTGTTGTTATTAAACTGAGTGCTTGTAGAGGTGGAGAGAGAGATAGAGAGAGAAAGAGGGATGGAGGGACAGACAAATTGAAAATGGTTGAAAGTTTGAACCCTGCAACTCTTTCGTTTACTCTCAGGGATGATAATGTTGCTGAGGAAAAATGTAGAGTGATTTATATCCCCCAATCTGAAGTTGAAAGCTATACTTAAGAATCTCTGACACAGGGATGGGGTAGGGAGGATAACAATATTCCAAAGTAGAGCTAGAACAGAAGAATGAAAGAGACAAAAGTAGGGTTCTTACACGAAGAAACCACTGTGCAGAGAGATATCTTTGATATTTCATAAACAAAGCTAAAAACTAAAACTTACAGACGAGAAGAATAGAACATATACAGGAGGAGGGTTGGAGGGGGAGGGGGGGGAAGGCCTCACATGAAGACCACATGACTAACCAAAACACAACTAAAACACAAACAGGAAAGGAACAGCTTTTAAGAGATCACGTGCAGCTCACAAGCTACACTTAAATACATAAAACGCACATAATAAAGGAACAAAAGGCAGAAACGTTAAGAAACAGAGATAAACAGAGAACTGGGAGGTAGGATTGGGATGCTCCTGCATCAAACTCCTATTCTTGAAACTGATATGGTGACAGGAGGAATCAGTTTCAACCCAAACATGTAACAAAACACATGTTGACGAAGGTTAAAACCAATTGAACCAAGAATCCAGCAAGATAGAATAACTCTTGATTGCATAAGCTATACTCTTTAAAACCTGTAGCTACCAACGCCTCCTCAAAAACAGGAGCAATCTGCGTTTTCCCTGTCTCTCCTTTGCAGTCACCAATTTGGTTATAGAGACACAACCGATGTCCAGACATTTCTAAGATGTTAATTCCATAACAAATTGGAATTCTTTGGACCCAATTCTAAGAAAAGCGTTGGCATACTTCTCCTCATTATACTTGGGTGTGATTATCACTTTTGGTGTACGTGCGACCTCAGTCATAACAGCTACGCTCACTCCATTAACTCTGTCCGTGCTGGTTGACACCACTTTCCAGGACATTGTCTTGGCAATGAGATCAACATGTTCAGCCATCATATCACCCTGCTCCAGTTGGCATATCTCAAAAAGTACCTGCTTCATAGAATTCATGGTAATGGGATTGAAAACAACCGCACAAGTTCCAGCACTCTCTAAAGGTAGCAGACGTTCGTTCAGGTATAAGTGGAGGGTGATCCGTTCCCCACTAATATTTTCTTTCCGTAGTTGAACGTAATCAAAACCAAAGTCAAATAATCTTCTATTTAAATAAACAGTTAAACAATTGGAGAAGAAAGTGCCTTCATCAACTATTTCGGCCACAATCTCATATAGAAACACTTTAATAGTATTCCTTCCCGTTAGTGCACCCAAGGTAGGCACAAAGAATTCGTCCTCAGTAAGAAGACAATCAATGTCAATCATAGCTTGACTTCTTGTCCCCTTAAGGCTACTCCTCCTCAATGCAAAGGAAAGTTTTCCACTAACTGCTAGACTGGAAATATTAGTTGATGATCCTAGCATCAGACGCATTTCTGAGTTTGTGTTAGGTTGGACATCTAATACGCAAAATTTGGGAATTGTTACATAGAGGTCTGCTCTTAAATTACCATTTGCTTTTCCACCATGAAAGTTTGGCTTCGGTTCCTCAAATAAACCCATATACATACAATCCAAAATCACTGTATTTTCATATTCAGACATTATACCATGCAAGAGCTCTACCTTCACTTCAAGTGACAATGCTAGCACAATTCTAAAAGCATCCCTCAAGCTTCAAGGAACAAAGTTATGACCCCCTTGACCTCCTCATATCATTAGTTCTCCAAGACAACTTTAATTTCTAACACATATGCTGATGCCCATAATCTGAGTATGAAGAAGATCAATATGGACAACATGCCACTTTAATTCATGGGTTACTTGTAACTTCCCCAAATCAAGTTGAACAAATTCTTTGCTTATTGAACTTTGATGAACAACAATAATTAGTGTGTCAAATTTAAGCTCTAGCCTGAGTGTAGCAGCTCCATCAACTTCATGAACTTTATCCTTGCCGATTGACAGAACTTCCCAGCACATTGATTTTGCAATCAGGCCATCAGTCACATTACACTGTCCCAGTTGGCATATACTAAAAGGTACCTCCTTGATAGAATTCCTTGTAATGGAGTTCAAAACAACCTTAATGAGCTCTAGTACTCTCTAGAGATAGCAGATGTTCTCCATTTAAAGGCTTTAAATTTTTTTTTGCTTCGTGAAAGTCTAATATCTAGGTGCTAGATTCTAGGTAATGACACATTGGGGAGCCAGGTGTTATAGATCTCATTTGTTCAGAAAGAACCACAGACCAGCGAGCCCAATCACTTCGGACTGGTTCACATGAAACAGAAATAAAGAAGCTAGTGTTCTCTCCCACATACGCATATGATGCATTCCTGGTTTCATTTTGTGCACTGTTTGAACTGGTCTTAAACTAGCGGCAAACAGAGTCTTCCTCTTCACCTTCCCAATAATCCCTTTCAATATTCAGAGTTATTTCTTCAACAGCAATTCTAACTATTCGTACAGAAAGTAATTCGGATTTTACAAGGTGAGTATGCTCCACAAGACTTGCTGTAATATGTCGAAAGTTGCCCCCTTTTGACCAGTCAATCCTGATTACACTGAAATAGAGCTTAGGCACTGCACGTTTCGACTTTGCCACTTGAGTCGGCCTAGACCTAGCTTGAGTGGGAGTCTCGCTCATGATATAACCCATATCCTCTTTCTTTACATTCTCATCTCCCTTCCCACTTGCCATTCGTTCACTACCTTCTTCCAACTCTGGGTAAATGTCATTAATAGGTTTGATTTCTACACCTTCCCACTCTGAACAATCCTCGGTAGTGTCATGGAACAGATTCTCGACGCTTTGGGTCGAGTTGTCACCGCTAGTACTGTTTTGCAACACACTCAAGCTTTCTGGGTCACGCACCATGGAATAGGTCTTCGCCTGAAACTTCATAGGTGCTTCCGCACACCATTGCTGGTGTTGTAGAGCTCGTAAAGCTTGCGATAAGTCTTCGATCAACCTCTTCATCTTAGCCAACTTGGCTTTCTTCTCCGGGTTCCCCTAATGCCTCTGCTCTTTGCATGACCATCCTTCTTTGGCTCTGATACCACTTGATGCAGGGATGGGGTAGGGAGGATAGCAATATTCCAAAGTAGAGATTGAATAGAAGAATGAAAGAGATGAAAGTAGGGTTCTTACACGAAGAAACCACTATGCAGAGAGATATCTCTGATATTTCATAAACAAAGCCAAAATCTAAAGCTTACAAACGAGAAGATTAGAACATATACAGAAAAAAAAGGGGGGGGGGGGGAGGCCTCACGTGAAGA
>JASKGM010084166.1:0-14246 GCA_034509205.1 Ceratonia siliqua | reverse complement strand
ATATATATATATATATATACACACACATACACACATATAGCTAGTTAATTCATATAGTGATGAACTTATGAAGTTGGTTTATGGTTTAGTTTAATGTGGGAAAATTATGCTGAAATCCAAAATGAAATGTTAAATTAAATTGGAGTAGACATAGATTTTTGGTGTTGTAATTTTGTTAGGGCTTTTATTGCATGATGGATGTAGAGTGTTTGAATATTTTTTCTCATATTTTGGAATTATTTTAGATGAATTTGAATTTTATGATATTTAGGGCTAGCTTAATTTAATAAATTAAGTTATACGATATTGATTATATCGAGGTAACTTTTTTTGGGGCTAGCTTTTGTTATATGGTGGATGTAGAGTTTTTGGATGATTTTCTCATATTAATTTGTTGAAATAATTTTGGATGAATTTCAATTTCATATATGGAATATTTAGGTATGATATAGTTTAAAATTTGGCAAAATTTTTTAGGGATTTTTTTGTATGATGGATGTTAATTAGTAATTTGTATACTTATTTTAAAGTTAATATTATTTAATCACTATGATTTGATGCTTTTCGATGCATGCTTATATATGTTATATGTACAATGGATTTATAACTCGGGTTAAATATTGAAGGAATATGGAGATTCCTGAGCATTGTCAATGGATGAACAATAGGATTCAACCCAATAGTAAGAATGCTATTACAGCTGAATTTTACTTGGGTGTTGAGGAAATTATTCAATTTACATTTGCACTTAATATGTGTGTTGACGAACTGAAGTTTAAATGTTCATATGCTAAATGTAAATGTCGAAAGTTTCAAATACCAAACGATGTAAGGGCACATTTATATAAAAAATGTTTTATGGAGAATTACTATTATTATGTGTGTATCATGGAGAGGCCCTTCCACCATTACCCTAACCAATTAAGGTTGAGGTTGAGACCAAATATTTCCAACCGTACGAACAGATGGTTATAGATGCTGTTAAGCCATCTTTTGAAGGGAGTACCATAGAATAGAGGAGGATCCTAATGAAGAGTCGGGTAAGTTTTATGATATGTTGAGTACTGCAGAGTCTCTATTATGAGATGAATGTGAGACATGTTCTGTTATTTCAACAGCTGTTAGATTATTGAGCATGAAGTCAGACTATAACATTGCGGGGGCATGTGATAGATAAGTCTATCACACTCATAAGTGAGATACTGTCGATCGGTCATTAAATACCTACAAATTTGTACCACACCAAAAAATTAGTTTCTAAATTTGGTTGTGGGTATAAGAAGATTAATTGTTGTCCGCAAGGGTGCATGTTATATCATAGCGACAAAGAAGAAGGTAGATATTGTTGATTTTGTGATGCAGCACGGTTAGGGATGTTTCAAATGAATAAATGTGGTATTTGCCCATCATTCCTGGACTACAAAGACTTTTTGCATCTAATACATCTGCGAGGGAAATTAGATAGCATTGGGAACATGCACGTGAGTCAGAGGTGTTGTCACATCCATTAGATGGAGAGACATGAAGTATTTTGATCAAGTCTACCTGGATTTCGCTATTGATCCTAGGATCGTTAAGTTGGGTCTATGTGCGGATGGGTTCAGTCTATTCATAATGAAAGCTAAGACATATTCTTCTTGGCCTATCATCATTACTCTTTACAATCTTCTTCCTGGCACGTGTATGCGAAGGGAATAAATATTCTTAACGGCAAATATTCCAGGTCCACGTAATCCAAGAAGCAAAATTAATGTCTTCTTGCAGCCTCTAATTGGGGAACTGCAACTGCTTTGGGAGCACGAAGTGCTTCCATATGAAATTTCACTGAAATAAAACTTCTTTATGCGAGCTGCTCTTTTGTGGACCATCAGTGACTTTTCAGTGTATGGAATGCTATTGGGATGGTAAACCCCTAGTAGGCTGGGTTACCTAATTTACATGGGTCATTCAAAGGCATTTTGTCTTAAGCATGGGCAAAAGATTTGTTATTTTCATTGCCATGAAAAGACAATTCTTGCCTATGGAAAATCCCTTTTGCCGGAATAAGAATAACTTCTTGAAGAATAAAATTGAGGGAGACATCCCACCTTGGCGTGTTTCTAGGGATGAGCTCTGTGTATAGGTACTAGGACAATCAAGAGTAACAGAAAGTAAAGGGCTTTACACTGGTTATGGTGAAACACACAATTGGACTAAACATTTTTTAGGATTTGCCTTACTGGCCTGCTGTATTCCCACACAACATAGATGTGATGCACACAGAGGCTAATGTGTTTGGAAATGTGTTCAATAGACGATAGACGTCAAAGATAAAACCAAAGATAATATGAAGGCAAGGATGGATTTAGCCAAGCTTTCTGTGAGAAAACACATGTTTTCTTACAGTTAGAACCTAAATAATCACCGATAGCATTTACTTACAATCAACTAATTAATTTCTTTGATCCAAATAATTATTTAGTTAATTGGATTTAGCACATGGGAAAAAATACACAACCATATAAATTAAATCAAACCAACGAATTTAATTTAAACTCTTATTCAAGAAAGCTCAATTAAGTGCAGATGATGTGTCTAACACCTAATTCTCATATCCCAATTTTAATTACAAATAAAAGATGATCACTCCATAATAAATAATCAAACTAGACAAAAAACAATGAACAAGAAATAATATAAACTTGCATTAAAAACAATCCACCAAAATATTCAATATATTCTTGGTCGCTAAACTAAAAGACTCTCATAATTAAATTTAACCTAATAAACTTAATTACAAAAATCCCAAACATATTGCAAAATGAAATAGAAATAGAAGGAAAAATAAGAGAAAATATCTTTCTAGACGACGACACTGCAAGTGGGATAGCAGTTTCCAGCGTTGTGGATCTTCAACGATGGCGAGATGGATGGCGTGGTGTTCGACGGTGGTTGTGGTGGCCGACGATGATCACGCGATGGCTTGCGATGATGGTGAGATGAACTACGGCGTGGGTTGTGCAAGGGAGAAGATAGGAGGGAGGACAAAAGAAAAGAAGAAGAAGAAGAAGAAGAAAAAGAAAAAGTAGAAGAAGAAGGTGATGGTTTGTGAGTGATCATCGAATGAAGGAGATGGCAGGAGATTTTACAGGAATAAAAAGGGAAGTCATAATGAAGGAAAGAAACTGATGGAGGAATTTTAGTGGAAATGGAAGGCAACAATCCTAGTGGAGGAAGGAAATTAATGGAGGAATATTTTTTTCCTTAGAAAGAAGACACTTCAAACTATTCTTTGGCACTTCTTACAAATACGCAAAAAGAACCTCAAAATAACATAATTCTAAAATAAAAATATAAAAAGGAACTGAAAATATCACAAAATATTAGGACAAATATTGGTCTATCACCTACTGACTGCTAAATCACTATAAATGAAACTTAGTCTAACCAAAATTGTCTTTGTTCTCAAAAATTAGTAGATAATTCATCTATATGCTAGTTGGAGGTTGTTATGATTGTAAAGTGTTAGTGATGGGATTGAAGGCTATCATAATATGTATTGTTATATACTTATTCAACTGATTTTTTTCCTTTTTAATTTTATTTTATAGCCTTGTTCAATGGTTGAAACGCATTCTTTTTGTGGGGAGGGTGCAAATGGTAAGTAGCTTCTAGCACTTTGGTGCAAATCTTCGTTTTTACAAAAATTCCGTCTCTGATATTTGTAATTTTTTTTTTAAAGGAGGTGCTATGAGCTTCTAGTTATTCAACTAGCATGGACTTTACCTTTTTTTAATAATTTTTGTTTCCTAGTTGGTTATTGTGTTGTCCCTTTGGCTCATAAAAGGCTTGTTATGTCTCTTTCATTTGTTGTCTTTCCTCATCCCTTGCAAGTGATCTTAATTTTGGAAGATTTGTGATATTTACTTATCTTAAACTAAAGTATATTTGGGAACACTTTTGCGTACGCATGATGTGCCACACAGATTTATGCACCAGAGCTATGGGAACTAACAGTTGATTTCACATTGTTATATTTGGTAGGGGGTTCACGGTTCGGTTTTGGACCAAATTGCAGACCAAACAACACATATAACTGTGGTTCGGTTTGGTTCAGTTTTAGTGAATATTGAGGTCAGGAACTGAACTGAACTAAACCACCAAAATGTTGTTTGGTTGGTTCCAAACTACATGCATGGCATAGAAAGAAGTTTTAGGCTCCATATAATCATTTCAAGTCCAAAGGATGGGTATTAATTTCTACTTCAAATTAAATTGATATTGCTTTCACAAGAAACCAAAGAATAATTAGAAAATCAGTAAGAAATTACCTCAAAAATGTTTGTTATTCAAATTGAGGTGAAGATCAAAGAAACAAAGCCCTAAAGTCAAACCCTGAAATTAGAGAAACAAAACCCCAAAACCAGAGTAACCAAACCCCAAACTAAATAAATGAAACCCCAAAATAAAACCCCTAAAGAATGAAATCCAAAGCCAAAAATCAGAGAATAATCACGAAACCCTAAGAAAATAAAAGAAACTAAAATGTAGAATCAAAGCTAAACATGAAAATCAACTACAGAAAATCAAAAATTGGAAGGTTTACTTAGAAATGGAGGAATGAAAACAAGATAGAACTCATTACCTGCTCAAGCTTCTCCTTTGATGGGTTAAGGGAAATCGAATATCAAACTACCTAAGCTTCACAATGAAATGTGATAGCTTTACTTCTTTGATTCATACTATCATGGCATCAATGGTGGTTGGAGGCTTGGAACCTGGAGGTGATGCTGGAGCCTTGAGGAACCACTCAAACTTTCAAAGCTTCACAGAGCTTCAGTGGAAACTGGAAATTATAAAATGGAAAGGTAAAGGTGTAAAGGTAAACTGACAAAGGAGTCAAAGGAGTAAATAGGTAATTATTAATTTTAAAAGATGATGTTCGGTTTTGTTTAAACTGCGGTTTGGCAATTGCAAACCACAAACCGAACAGCATCTTGCTATTTTGCTTAAAAATAAATCAAACCAAACCGTTGGGGCAACGGTTTGGTTCGATTAAGGGTGCGGTGCATATCGGCTTTCAATTCGGTCAATTTTGCAATTTAGATCGAACTGCTGAAGACCCCTATACTACCTGTCTTCCCTTTCTTGTTGGTCCAGGCACAAACTGAGTGAAGCACCATGTGTATGGAAGATTATCTTGCCTATTTGTTTATTGTACGTTTGAATTTTTTTAACATGTGCAGGCGCTAGAATTATATATTTGAGGAAACAAAAATTTGTTTTGGAGTCATATACAACAAAATTTAACAGGATAATGAACCGTGCATTATTTACTTCGCACTACTATCTTTCATGGGGATTTGTAGCACCATATCTTATGGCAACAATTCATGTTGCAGCAGCACTGAAATTTTTTGTTAAATGTTACTCACTTGAAGAAATGACACACGCTTCTGTTGGGGAGCACACTACTTTTACTTTTTAGGCAGGTCGTTATATTCCTAACCAATTGGCAGGATTCTGAGGCTGAATGAAGGTTACTGTTCAACTTATTTAAAGCGTTAGGACACTTGCTGTTCATTATGAGTGTTTTAGGCTTTATTTACAAAATCAAACTGTTATGCAATAGCACTATGTGGAATACAAAACCATATTTATTTATATTCTTCATAATAAGTTTATTCATGTTATTATTTCATTACATGTCATCCCTGCACAGTAAAATATATAAGGAAAAAAAAAAGGAAAAATAAGTTCTTGTATTTTACTGTGATCTAATAGGGTGGATAATTGTAGATATGAAATTTAAATTCTCTAAAGCATCCTCTTTGCTCTAGTTAATAATTGCATTTTCACTACTGAAATTTATGCATTTAAGATGAGTAGACAAGGCTTGGGAAAAAGAAATGCAAAGTGGAAGAACTGCATTATTTAGATGAACTTTCTTATTATGTTTTACATTTTCAGTTCTCGCATTTTAATATACTTCCTTTTCCCGAGGTTATCGCTGGTGAGGTTACTAACCATATATACACACTATTATAGAATGGGGGATAGTATGCTAGCATTTTTATTTTTTAAAATTTAAAATAAATTTTTTTTATTTTTTTATATTTTTTATTTTAAGAAATAAGTTAAAAGGATTAAAAAATTTTTAAAAAATATTAAAAAGTATTAAAAAAATTTACATAAAATATTAATCAAAAAATAATTCAAAAAACATAATAAAAAAATTAAAAAAATCTTTTATTTTTTTTTTGTTTTTTCAAAAATTTTTTAATTTTTTTTTAACTTATTTCTTAAAATAAAAATTATAACAAAAATTAAAAAACTAAACTTTATAATTTTAAAAATTAAAAACATAGAATTTCTTTCAATGTGAAATTGACAAGGATAGAAGTTCAACCGTGCAACATGTTGTCCCCAGAGGCACCTCAACTTTCTCTTGCTTTATTGCCCCTCCCCTAGCCGCCTAGCGCTGGTGCTAATAACGGTGATAATACATCAAGTAATAATATTTGATGTAATTTTTTATATAACAATATTATATTTGATGTAATTTATATATTTTTTTTTAATTTACTTAATAATATTTTTAATTTGATCTACTATGGTATATTTTTGAAAGTTTACAAGTTAATAGATAAGCCTTAAATGAATTCTACGTTATTTAAAAAAAATTAACAATTTTTTCACGGATTTTCATGATGTCATTCTTCGTGAGAGATGTTTTTCATAGACATAAATTCATAAGAAATTCTATGATAAAGTTGTTTCTCATGGATTTGTCAGGAGTTTCTCATGGATTTTATTCATGAAAAATTCCTTATTTTCTTGTAGTGATATTGGTGCACTGATGAGATTGTAAGATGCAAGGAGAGCATGAGAGAAAAGAAAGCTGTGAAAACGGTGTTTTGGAAAGTTTCCTTATTATTTTCTCATAAAATTTGTTTATATTTATATAATACTAAATGATAAAAATTTAGAAAGAGTTATCTTTTAAAAAAGAATTTTTTTATATTTATTTAATATTAAATCAAATTTTGAAAAGAGGTAGGCATTGATTGTTAATAGGAGTTAAAGACTTTTTATTGTTCCTTCTTTGAAGAAGTCTAAATTATTCCTAATCATTATTTTCTATTTTTCATAAAAAAATATTGAGAGATCTAAGTAGGTGGTAATTGATTGGGTTTAAGTTGGGTCATAATTGGTAGGATTATAAATGAAACAATTAATATTTATGACCCATTTTATTTTTTAAATAATTATTTTAATGATCCATGACTCATTTATTAGGATCAAACCCAACTCAAATCATTTAACCATCTATGTAAACTTGATGTGTTATATTAAGAAGGTTCATTTTGCATTTATATCTACTTTTCTAAAATTCATAAAAAAATTATTTGGCTTTTGGATATTGTGTCAAGTCTAGTTCTAAGTTCAAGTTCAGGAATATAATATTTATTTATATCGTATATATGCACCGCCATAAGAAGACCATAATTAACATTATTATTGACATTCATCATACATTTCAATGTCATAAATTAATTCTTTAACTCTTTTAATTTGCATATATTTTCTTCTCTCCCTTCCTTTTTAATTTTCTTATTGTTGCATGAGAACTTATTTGATGTAGCTTTGCCCACGTTGTTATGGTACCCCCAATGTATAGTATCATCGATGATGTGGCACCATGTATCACCATTAGATGAATATGTTCTTTTCATCTAACGGAGATCCATGATGCCATGTATTGATGGCACCATATTTTAAATGTACTATAAAATTTGTCTTTTTTTAGTTATACGATAGGAGTATATTCAATTCAGTTTAAGCATCTACACTATATAAAATATTAAAGATATGATTTTTTTTAAGTACATATTATATTTTAGAGAATAATTTTTTAATATCTAAAATATATTTTTATTTTGTTTAAGTGATATTAATCTTGCACAACAACCTTTAGTTATGAGTTTTGACATGTCATTTGCTAAACATAACTATATGTCATTATGTATAGTGGGTTAATAGTTAATCATAGATTGATAACTAAAATTCATTCTTAAATGGTTAATCTACCCATTTAACCCATAAACTTAAATGGTTGGGTTTGATTAGGTTATAATGTAGTTGGGTTAGAGTGATTAAATGGTTTTGTTATAGTTGTCATCTCTAGACCTAACCTAGAGGGGGTCAAATATAATTTAAAAGTTGGTTCTTAAAAAAAATTTATGTGCTTACTATGCTACATCTAGTGTAACAATACACCCTCACCTAGATACTGGGTGGGGCCTAACATTTGGGTGTGGGATATTGTTACACCTAACTGTAGCTTAGAAAATGCCCAAATTTTAACATGTATTAGTAAGGATTTTTCGAAGTGAGGGAGGCATGGATGTCTACCCTCACTTCGACATGGCTCCACCATTGACTTCTTTAACCTCTCACTTAGCCAAGACCAACCCTCCAGTAGTCTGAGGTCACATAGCATGACTGATGATATTCTCAAAAATCTTGTGACCTGTCAGAGAGGTATAACAGTTTTGTAAATAACTTTATGAGAATCACGCAAAATCTTATATTAGCAATATTATTTGAGTCATTGAAAGAGACCCTAATGTTCTTATCCACTATATATGCTGGAGCTTCTTCTAGCTGAGGTAGACAAAGACACACAATTGCTACATTTTACTTACTATTGCTCTCACCCTAGTCTACTAACTTTGTTGTGCATTGCTTTTGTTCCCTTTCGCTTTGTTTTAAGAATAGGACAACTTTGTTGTGGGTTTCTTAACTTACTTTCTTTTTTTCGCTGTCATTATCTCTGTAAATAATGTATGTTTGGTTGTCTTAATATTCAGAACCTCTCCGGTCAAATTTGATGCATTTTTGTAATTGGTAGCAGCCATCCGAAATCACTTTTTTTGGTATTTTAGTTCTCTTTATCCTTGAATTTATCCGAAATCACTGTGGTCTCGGTTCTTTATTATTGGCATATGTCCCATTGGCCGGGTTTCCTTACCCTATCTCCTCATTGGCTTTGATCCTGCAGTTTGGTTCTGAATTTGTTTGTCAAGGGATTGGCTGACTGGTTTTGGTTTCTGGTTCGGTTGTTTTGTTATTGGTTGTGAATTGTGATGTTTGGGTTTATTTTCTGCTGTGTTTGTTGGTTTCTTTATTCTGCTGTTTTGTTGGTTCGAGTTGTAATTTATATTGGCCAAAGAAAAACAGTTTAATTAATTGAGCAATGGCACTGTTTCGATCCATGGTTTTCCTTGGTTCTATTGCAATGAATATTAGTTCATACAATGGGGAAGCTTGCGGGAATGATTATCATAAACAAGTTCTTAAATAGGCTTTTAAGTTAAGCTTTGTTATTGGAAGAATCCAGTCGGAGGCATTTGATAATAAGTGTTGTATATAAGGAGAGACACTCCTTACCTTTATTATATTTAAATATTCCAACAAAGGATATTCTCTGCTTCCTTTTTTTTAGCATATATTCAAAGTGATATATTCCTTGCATTCTACATGGAGCCTAATTCCACCAAATGTGCACTCACTATATATAAAAGAGTTGTCCAACAACTTCTAAATTGTCCAAACTTTTTACTATTAGTCTACTAGTTAATATTTAGGATTTGCTTGTTACATAGTTATCTTTAGATATCTTTTATTTAGTAAACATTATGTTGTTATCTAAGATGTAATGTATAATTTAAGATATTAAGGTGTCATATATAGAATGATGTCATTTTGGATAATATTACCTATAAATTATGGGGATCTTATATGATATCCCGAGACTTTTAACTTTACTATTTTTTATAAAATATCAATTGTATATTTTTTAATTTTCATATCAAATATAAGAATATTAGATATATATATATATATACATATATATATATATATATATATATATATATCATAGTACACCATACTTTAATATCTTATATAATAATATCTAAGATACTATGTAAAACATCAGGAGTTTACCAAACAAATCCTTAATTAGTGGTTGAACAACTTTATCATATACTTATATTTTAAAGAAGATATAGTGAGCAAAGAAAAATAATTGAGCTAATTGATTCCCACCACAGATTTTGCAAGGGATTTTGTAGATTTTGGGGATTTCACAACAAATTTCCCAAAATCTGTGAGGGAATTGATTCCCTTGTAATTCCCTCGCAGATTTTCACATAGAAGGAAAAAATGAACCAAAATTTCATTAAAATCTCTAAGAGAATTGGATTCTCTTGTAGATTATATGGCAGACATTCACATTGAGGGAACAATTGAGCCAAATTGTCATCAAAATCGCAATTCCCTCGCAGATTTTGACTAAGAGGGAAAAATGAGCCAAATTTACATGAGAATCTATGAGAGAATTGCATTACCTCACAATCCCTCACAGCTTTTACATAAAAGGGAAAAAATGAGACAATTTGGCAGTTGACTTGTGACCCAATAGGGTCTCCTAAGTTAATCTCTGGAACGGGTTTTAAAATGTTGTCAAACTTTTAAGTACCAACTCTATATGGATGGTCGACCCAGTTAGACTGGGACCTTAGAGTAATCTATTCGATTGTTTCACAAACGCAGATAAGAAGATGAATCAGTTTGGACCAGCCAAAACTAGAAAAACCATTAAACCAAGTTAAAACCCAAACTCGGAGCAGTTTTGTCAAAACCGATGTGGTTGATTACTAAGACAAGAAAGAAGTACGAATTTTTGAAATGTTGGACGGATTAGGCGGTTGACTCGTAACCCAACAGGATCTCCCGGGTCAATCTCTATAATAGGTTTTAACACGTTGTCAATGTTTTAAGTCCCAACTCTTCACAAAATGTCAACCTAATTGGACCAGAACCTTAGAGTAATCTGTTTGGTCTTTCCAAAAACCCGGAGAAGAAGTTGAACCTATCAAAACCAGACAAAACGTTAAACCTCATTTAAAACCTAGGACATGAAGTGATTTTGGGAAAACCAATGAGGTTGATTACAAAGACAAGAGAGAAGTATAAATTCTTGAAATGTTGGATAAATTAGACAGTTGATCCATGACCCAATAAGGTTTCTTGGGTTAATCTCTAAAGTAGGTTTTAAAAAGCTATCAAACTTTTAAGGCCCAACTCTTCATGGGCGGTGGACTCGATTAGATCGGAACCCTGGAATCAAACAATGTGGGTCATCACAGAAACTCAGAGAAGAGGTTGAACTGATTTGGACTGGCCAAAATTAGAGAAAACTATAAAAACTTAGGACCAATAATGGTTTTTGGAAAACCGATGAGTCTATTACAAAGACAAGAAAGAAGTATAAATTTCTTGATTGTTGGATGGATTGGGCAGTTGACCCATGATCCTACGGTATCTCCTAAAATGGATTTTAACACGTTATTAGTGTTTTAAGTCCCAGCTCTTCATGGACGGTGGACTCAATTAGATCGGAACCCTAGAATTAAACAATGTGGGTCATCACAGAAACTCAGAGAAGAGGTTGAACTGATTTGGACTGGCCAAAATTGGAGAAAACTATAAAAACTTAGGACCAATAATGGTTTTTGGAAAACCGATGGGTCTATTACAAAGACAAGAAAGAAGTATAAATTTCTTGATTGTTGGATGGATTGGGCAGTTGACCCATGATCCTACGGTATCTCCTAAAACAGATTTTAACACGTTATTAGTGTTTTAAGTCCCAGCTCTTCATGGACAGTCGACCCAGTTGGATCGGGACCTGGAGTAATATGTTCTAGTCATCCCAGAAACCCAAACTAGAGGTTGAACAGTTTTGGATTAACCGAAACCAGAGATAACCGTGACACCCGTATAAAACCTGTAAAAAAGGAATTGATTAGTTCTAGAAAAACCTTTGGACCTGTGACCCAATAGCCACTCTATGTCACCATTTAGTTCAAGTTTTAAAACATTGTCAATGTTTTAAGACCTAGAGCTACCCATCTAGCAGAATCAGTTAGTGGGTTAGACAAACGATCCGAACTAAAATAATTTTTTGAGGGATTACATAAGGATCTGCAAGGGATCCTTTCCTTCACAGATTCTCTGTTTTCTTTTCTTATAGTGTTCATTGATTATGTTATTTTTTCGCTCTTTTTTTTATTGAATTTGAACATCCAAACAAGAAGAATGGAAATTCCCACTTAACATTCCATTCCCCTTCATTTTCTTTTCTTTCTTTTTTCTTAGACTCCTTCCCTTCCCTTCTCATCAAAACTCTCAAACATACTCTTAAAGTTGAACTTTCTCAATATAATTATCTAACAATCAAGTTCATTTCAAGTTCATCTCTTTGTTAATTTGACTAATATATTAATACCGTATAAAAAAAAAAACTCTCAATTTAGTTTTCACAGTTAAACTCTCTTAATTTTTGTTCATTATATAACCTATTCACATAATGCAAAACAACCATTCTTTGTTAGCCAAGCTAAGAGAAATACAAAATTAGGATAAAAATGAGTTTTAGAAGATTAATTTGAATTTTTTTTAAAAAAATCAATTGAGAAAAATAATGTATGAGTAAATTATTAATTTATTCTTTATTAAACAAAAATAATGAAATGGTAAATTGTCAATTATAGGTGGGCTGGTTGATTTGCTCAATCAATCAATTGGAAAAGTTTAGTTGACTTTTCCATATATAATTAATAGGCTTTGATATTGATATATTCCAATCAAATTGATCTCAAAATGTCGTCCGAAGTTTAAAATTGTTAATCGCTTCGAGTTTTCCCATCATCTGTGTGTAACTTAGCATTGACATATATATATATATCGTTGGTAAGCTAGATAGGGCGGACCCGGCAGTAGTGTAAGTCCGTTGGATTACCCTAGGTGTTCCCGTTAACCCAAAGAGAAGTAAGTGTTGAGCTACAGAATAGAAATTAGAAAATGAATTGGTTAAGGAGAATAATCCCAGGTTCCGACAGCCATGCAGCTAGGAGCTTAAGTCAGATGAGCTTAGCCTCAAATAGAACAGATAATAGTCAAGAAGCTGCTACAGAAACTATAGACACCTTAGAAAAAGATGTTCTAAATCAGAGCGAAATCACCAGTCATAATTTGCAGGAACAGTTACAGAACTGGTCCATGCCTACCTTTAAGACAGAAGAGATTTATAGGAAAACTACATTCGATTTTTCCTATATAACTCAAACCATAGAAAGAGAAGAATGTACTACCAGTAGCCGCCAAGCTATCTTTGTAATACCTGAAGCCACAGTCAAAAAATATAGAGACAAATATCAATGGATTCATCTAGGAATGATCCAAATAGCTATAAAACCAAACTTTCGACAAGGATTGAATAAACCAGTCTTTGTTTGCCTTAGAGATAGAAGACAAACTATTTTTAAAGAATCAATAGTTGGAGTTGTACAAACAAACTTACATAATGGGCCAGCATATTTTGATTGCTTTCCCAATTATGTAGCCAAAATAAAAGACTTTAATGTTATAAATGCATTAGTTCTTGAAGTGGGATTTGATGCTACATGGGAGCAAGGAACTACTCCCATGGTAATCCAATATAGAATGAAAATCGATCAGAATTTTAAAGCCATAAAAGAATCACCAAGATGTGAAACCATGTTAATAGAACCAGGAAATCCCTCAATTACAACTGTTTTAGTGCCAAAGACATTAAAACATGAAGAAATCGAATTCCCTACAGAATGGAAATTCCCCAAGCTTGCAAATCCTGCACCTTTAAAAACATTACAAATTGACGAAATAACTCAAAATAATGAAGGGGACATATCTATTTCAATGTTAAGTGATCGGCCTCTTTTTCAAGCCTAGATACAAGAAGATCAACACCAATCTCTATCCCAAGACGATCTGTTGATAACCAAGATTTAAGACAAAATTTAAAAGGAGTAAATTTTGAGCCAAGAATTCCAGAACCAATATATGAACCACAACAACCAGAACATATTATAGATACAAGATCCGAAATTGAAAGAGAATTTCAACCTTCTGACTACCATTCAGTTAAATCACAACTTAGAGTTATAAGAAAAGATAACTTTGAAACTAATAAAGATTTACTAAGGAAAGAATTCATGTTAACCATCCATAAAAAAGAAAGAGAATGGTTCTTCGCTACCTTCTTGGAAGAAGAACAAACAGAGATAAGAAATCAATGGTATAATCAAATGAATCAAATAAAAGAAAATATATACTTCTTTACTTGGTTTAAGATGTATACCTTTAATAATGAAATA
>JASKGM010084155.1:0-14247 GCA_034509205.1 Ceratonia siliqua | reverse complement strand
TTCGGGCCACGGGCCACATTGGGCTGGGCCAAAAAAGCCCGATTTTTTTCGGGCTGGTATTTTACTAGCCCAGCCCTATTATTTTTCGATTTAGATTGGGCCAGCCCATCAAGTTGGGCCCATTTTGCCACCTTTATGCTTGATCCCACGTTCCCTTTTTTTAGCAACTCACGTTCACTTTTTTTTACCCAAATTGCACTTGAGTCATCCATGGGTAGGACAACTCACGTGCAATTTCTTTTTTTAATTTATATTAACTTATATTTATATATATAATTTAATTTAAATAATATCTTTTTTTATTAATAATAAAGCAAAATTTCTTATATTAATTGAGTAATATTATCTGTCCACCAACTTTTTGTATACCACTTTTACACTCTCTCTCACATATATTATTTTATTATTATCTATCATTTATTATCATTATTATGATAGATTATTTTATAATATGTCGATAGTTAAAAGAGACGTGTAAGAGTGGTATACAAAAAGAAAGGTGTATAAATAACCTTACTCTATTAATTTGCCTTAAGAGTTTGACCTTAAACTCAAAAACCTTAAATCCTAAATCTTTAAACCTAAATCCTTAAATTTTAAACCTAAAATCCTTAAACCATGAAAACACTAAACCCTAAACCTTATACCTTAAACCCCAAACACTAAACCCTAAGCCCTAAAACCTTAAAACCCTAAAACACTAAATCCATACATTAATCCCTAAACCTTATACTCTAAAAGCAAATCCTAAAACAAGAAACCTTAAACCCTAAATCCATAAAATACTAAACCCCTATATCTAAATGTAATAGTTTTAGGATTTAGGGGTTTAATGTTTCAAAATTTAGGATTTACTGTTTAAGGGTTTAGGGTCTAGGTTTCATGGGTTTATGGTTTATTATTTAAGGGTACAAGGTCTAGGTTTTAGGGAATTAAGGTTTATGGTTTAGGATACAGGGTCTAGATTTTAGGGGATTAAAATACAAAACCCCTATATATAATTTACTCTCGCTTCTCAATCACCAATCATATTAATATTAAAAAGAAATTAATATATCTCATATTTATAAGAAGGTCGAATATCATTTTATAAAAAATGCTAAATTTTATGTTATCAAAGCTCAAAAGAAATGAAAATAGTTTACCTATTAATTTAAGGAAGCTGAATAGAATTTTAAGTAACTCTTATTAAACTCAAATATTGTGGGTGAATATTTAGGAATGCTCAAATAAATAAATAATTGCATTAAGCATGTGCAAGGAGTAAGAAGAAAATTAATCGTACAAAAAATTAAATGGACTAAATTAAAATTTAAGTCACATGGAAGTCCAATTAAAGTCTTAGTTGTTGTGTTTAAGTGTTAAACAAATTTATACGTTTACTAGGATGTAAATTACACAGTCATGCAAATTATACTACTCTACAGCAAATTTATTACTCACAAACACATTTATTCTTGAATATAACAATCTATCACCCAATTAGATATCATTTATTTAACAATACATAAATTATATCGTTTTTTCTATTCAAAAGTTAACACTCGAAAAGGCTTTTTCTAACCTCTTCAATTTGGTGTTGCTTTCCAAATACGACTTATAGAAAGAAAAAAAATTGAGTAAAGTACATTTTAGAATTTCTAGAGATACCATAATTCAAAAAAATACATTTTACTCTTCCCTAACCCCATTCTAAAGCACCATGTTTTAAAAATAATAATTTAAGACATCAAAGAAAAAATAAATCTTACAAAACACAATTTTATAATACAATATCTCGAGAGACTAAGATTATCTCTTAACTTAAAACTACCAAACAAAATTTTCAAAATTATATCTGCAAACAGCAAACTTCTTTTAGGTTCGGCTTATTATTTCTATCCTCCTTAAAGCAGCAATAACATCAAACTCACCAAACTGAAAAATGATAGGCAATTTGAATCCTTTATGTCAAGCACCATCTTAGCTTAAAATTAACAAGGTAACAAGGAAGTGCTTTCTAGGAGGATGGGAAGTCAACAACTTTAGGTGCTAGAATCTCACCAAACTATATATCGTTATCCCATTTACAAACAGATATTTGCAGTTTGGTTCCATTCATCAACCTGACCACAAAAAGCACTAAATAGATATGGTAATGGTTTCATTTCTCTTATACTGCTGCATATATATGATGATTTGTTTATAGGA
This sequence comes from Ceratonia siliqua, assembly GCA_034509205.1. Lineage (NCBI taxonomy): Eukaryota > Viridiplantae > Streptophyta > Magnoliopsida > Fabales > Fabaceae > Ceratonia > Ceratonia siliqua. The sequence continues at coordinate 12,057 of JASKGM010084155.1, read as the reverse complement.
AAATCCCTTGATTACATCAAAAGAAAATATCAGGGAGGATTTGCAGGGAGAAAAGACAAGGAATGAGGGGATGCTAGAAAATTGAAAGAAAAAGGAAATTGTGATTTTTTTAACTGAATGAATTAAAAATTCAATGAGAGCTGCACAAACTGAATTATTCCTATAAGTAAGACTAATGCCTGTAAATGAAGCTGAACTAGCATATCCAACCGGCTTAGTTAAACAAAGCTAATGAAACCTCGGGGGGCTGCGCCGTCTTCTGATGCGTCTTTGGTCACTCTTAAACGGATCAACCCAGTTTTCATCCTCAGCTACAGCTTGGTTCCAGCGCTCTTTGAAGGTTTCCAGTTCCCACGTTGATTGCCTTCGAATCTGCTCAGTCCATGTAATAACGTAAACAAGGTCATTTTTGCAAGTTACTTTGTGATCAATAGAAAGCTTGAAGCTTGACTGTGAAAAAAGTTCAAAAGCCTTACCTCCGTTCGCAAATCAACAGCTGCTGCACTCTGCCTCTGATTAGGAATGAAAATCAACAAGAAAGTGTGAATATTTGAAAGACTAGGAAATGAAGTAGAGGATATAAACAAGAACCATCTAAATGTCATTAAAAACAATACCTTGGTTGACTTCCTAGACTTTGGAACCTGCAAAAAAAAAAGAAATAATTATTGTTGCAAGAAGCAGGCCACAACAAACAATTCTGAGAAAATGGTAGAATAATGAATATCCCCTTCACAAATCCTATCAGTTAATTGAAAGCAAAATATCAAATCTATTTGCAAAACTTATTTTAACCCATTATGTAGTTGCTGCAAATTCTACCTTCTGTTACTAAGAAACTGATTCCACAAAGTACAACTAAGAGCTCAGTTGAACTCAACGTCATATCTTGTCAAAAGAGTTTTAAAGAATCCAAAATGTGACAAATCAAAATCGCTCATTCGGAAGTCCACCTATAAACGTCTCTCATGCTACCCACTTGTATGTTATTACACGATTGCTTAGTTAAAAGTGGATTGTGGAATCATAAAGTCCTTGAAGCAAACAACAATACAAGGATAAACACATACCCTTGAAAGTTGCCATTCTTATTGCTAGGCAATTTAAATATCTCAAACTCCGTTGTCATCCTATTTCCACGTAAGACTTGTTCCATTTTTGTAAATTCAACCGTTTCCTAAAACAACTAATCCATTACAACCCCATCTAATGCAATTATCCTTAAATGAGACGCTTGAAACAATACCTGAGTGAAGGTATTTGACAAGCTAAACAAAATGTACAGAGATGAGTAAATTATTAGATCCAACACATAAAAACTAGCATGTTCATATCCTGAAAAGATGAGGCAAATTATAATAAGACAGATTTCAATTTGGTGGTTAGATAAATTTCATAATACCTAAAAGTCAAGGAATCAAATGTACTTTCACTTATTTTACCCTAAATAAAAATTTTAAAATATTACATAAAAATAAAATAAGACTTTAATAGAATGGTGGATACCGGAAATCAATTTCCGAAGCCCACAAGTCTATGAAATAGCTTGCTTAAATCCCATTCCAGCCTCAAATCTTATTATGGCTCCAAAAATTGAACCACGTGAATAATCTGAAACTATTTTTACTCATCTGATTGGTACAAAGCCCAAATGTTAATACAAAATTATAAGAGTGTGTATACTATATACCATCTTAAGTTGTTGGTTAATAACAAGTTGTTGAGGTCTCACATCAACTTCTCAGACACATGACCCCTGTAGGCATTGCATACTCCAATTTGCATATACAAAATTTTCATGACCCACTATGGGCAGAATAAGCGAAGTGTAAACTTTAAAATGTTTTGCCTAGTATATATTTTTATGTACTTGTACATGCAGACACATAATAGACCATAAACTGTGATACATTCAGAAACACAGGCTTACATATGTTTCAGGGAGAAATCCAATCAGAAGGTTCCGAAGTTTAGAACAGACTACATGCTTTACGAAAGTTAAGATGCAAGAAGCAATATAAGGGATTCCTTCTGATGTATTAACCATTATAATTCTAAATGAAACACGTGGATCACCTATGGACGTGGAGTTTCCAGTTATAAAGGGGCCAGTCAAAGCACACTTTGCTCACCATCGCAAATACATATAATTGAATTAATTAATAATTTTTGGGAAGCTACCAACTTCTGTGATTCCAACAAGATAATTGAGTTTTCTGAACTTTTCCCCAAAAGTTGAAAATGAATAAACAATTGTTAGGTCAATTACAGAAGCAAAGTGGTAGGTTTTCGCAAGTTTTCTAATACACTTATAAAGATAGCATAAAATGTCAGAAATAACAGCCACAAGAACAAAGTCGAGAAGTCCTAGTATTAAAATTCAGCAGAGCATCTGTTAGGCCCCCAATTAAGCATGTCTACACTAAAAGAAATAAAAATAACAAGAGCAGCAAGGGAGAGCGTTGCCCAGATGGAACTTCCACCTTCAGTTAAGGGAGTTTGTTATTGGATTCAAATCCTCGAAAGTGAAGCCTACACTTTAAAGGATAAATGTATAAATCTTAACCATTTAAAATTTAAATGGTTTAGATTAAGCCACCTCATTATCCCACTTTTCTTCCACTTCTATCTCTCTCTTTTCCTTATCTCTATATCTCTCTCTCTCATTTTTTTTATTTTTTCTCTCCTCTTTTCACCTCACGTAAATCTCATACTGTCTGTGTATCTCTCTTTTTTTTCAAAAATTTTTTTCTCTCTCTTCTACTTCCATTCCTCCTCTTAATTTCTCTTAACTTTTCTCTCCCTCTTTTTTTGGTTTTTGTTAATTTCTATCTCTTCCCTCTTTATCTCTCTCTCTCTCTCTCTCTTTTTTTAAATAATATTAAGCTCTCTTTTTTTTCTTCTCTCATTTTTAAATTGGTTACACTGATCTAATTTGAGCGTTCTTATTTTTTTCATAATTAATAATGAATATTAAAAACCATTGTTACTAACACTATTTTTTTTAATAAATTTTTATTTTTTAATTATATGATCAATAAAGTTTATGTTTTTTGGTTGAAAACAATAAAATAAAAAGAAAAAAAAAATTAGAAGTATGGTGATAGAAGAAGAATTAGTGGGAAAGAGTTTTTAGATATATTTTGGTTGTTGAATACATAAGTAAAATTAATACACAAATTAACATAAACAAAAAAAAATTATTGCATTAACAGATAATTCAAACATCATCCATTAAGCAATAGTATAACTAGAAAAGTAGAATATTATTGTTACAGAATAAGATAGAGATAAGGAAGGAAGGGATAGAAACTAAGGAAAGAGAGGGAATGGATAAGAATTAAGTTGAGATAAAAGAAAGAGGAGGGAGAATGAAAAACGAAAGACAGATAGCGCAAAAAAATAGTGGGAAGGGAGAGAGAAATTAAGAGGAGAGAGTGATAAAATGAAAGAATGAAAGAAGAGAGAGAATTGTTTTTTTTTTTAAATAAAAAGAGATAAGAAAAATACCACATCTCATAGTACTCTAATTTTTATTATTGCAATAATGGTTCTTCTAACTCCAATTGCTATGATAATTAAGACTCATTTGTTTACACTAACAGAATACCCCTGCAGTCTTCTAATGTTTGCAATGCGTTTTATTTAAATCATAATCAAAAGTCTCAATTAGATTACCACGAAGATGAGTATTGGTGATTATGGTGATAATTATGCACTTTCTCTGGCGCTATGTGATTGGCTTATAAAGAAAATCAGTGCTATGAAAGCTGTGTTCCATAGAATATTCAAAAGGCAAGAGGAACTAATCAAGGAAGAGGCCAAGGATATTAAATAGTAGATTCCTTAGATCTTGATGATGATGGTAACATTATGGATTCATCGAATTGTTCTTCTTATATTAATGATGAGCATGATGAGATTTCAAAGGGAAGCTGCTGTTGAAGGAGGTCAGGTTCTACCAATTGAAGAGAGTAACAACATTGTTGTTATTTATAAAAGTCAAATATCAACAATGATGTTGATACGAAGCCCATGGAAGTCAAATTAACTTTTGACTTTGATGCAGAACAATTAGCTTTGGGTTATGTGTCACAATGGGATAGGAAAAAGAAGTCCAGAAAGTGATTTTAGTGTTTAATTAATTTCTGATGTCAGTTTGTAGTGAGTAGTCCCATATTCTGATGGTTATAGTATATTATGACTGTGTTGTTAGTGCGGTGTTCTATTTTTATAATTCACAGTGATATTTAGAGGACAATATTGTCATTTCTGAAGTAAGCCTTCCAAATATGTTTCCTATTGTATTTTCGGAAGTCAGAATGCAATTCAGATTTCTAATTTCAGCTACAGTGTTTCGACACTGTTCTGTGACCCAAGAGGGTTTTGTGCTTGTCTTCTCTTGTGTTTGCAAGGAAGAGTTGAATCCCATCTCTTGCGTTTGCAAGAGTGCTAGTATTCGACTGCCATTGAGCAGTAATCTGAGTCTTCCCCGCGTCAGACTTCCATGTTGATTTTGTTGATCCTGAATAGCTTGAGAACATGAGAATCTGAATGTAATTGTTGGGAGTCCCACATCAAATGACTGAGTCGATATATGAGGGTTTATAAGTACCTTAGGCTCCCTCCCCCTTGAGCTAGCTTTTGGGGTGAGTTCTACCTAAGGGTGGCCGTCCCAATTTCAACATGGTATTAGGGCCAGTTTCTACTCCCGATTGTTGGGCCCCACTTTCATAGCCTCCGATGTCCCGGGAAGTGTTGGGAGTCCCACATTGGATGATTGAGTCAATCTATGGAGGTTTATAAGTCCCTTAGGCTCCTTCCCCTTGAGCTAGCTTTTGGGGTGAGTTCTACCTAAGGATGGCTGCCCCAATTTCAACATGTTGTTGTTACTACCTTCACCACTGTCTGTTTCCATCCTTGTTGTAGCTTCCTGCTGTCTTTTTCTACATCTCTCCACTACAAAACGAGCAGACGAGAATTCCCCAATGAGGGGAGAATGATGTAGTTCAAGGGAACATTAATTATGCCAATTGGATGAATTTACGATGTAATTGTAATTTAGGATTTAAGGTTTGCTATTTAGAAATTACATATTTATATTTATTATTTATAATTCAGGGATTTAGGGTTTGCTTGTTTGGTCTTTGGTATTCTTATTATTAGTTAAGTATTTTATTTCCTATTTTGAATTAAGATTTCATAACTCCTAGTTTGGGCTGCTTGTTCTAGTTTATTAAGGTTGTTTGAGTCTCCTATATAAGGCCTGTTATCTCTCTTAGGGAGTTCACATTTTATCATTGAACTTCAATAAGAATATATCAAGTGTCTTTAAGAATTGTTCCGTAGTTCCCCTTCCCGTTCTACATCAAGTCCTACAAATTTGGCCATGTAAAGTAGGAGGGAGTGTATTAGTGATGCAGATAGACGGATATATGATTACTGGTAAACTGGTATTACAGAGAAGGGACTATCGGAGGTGAATCACACCCCAACGAAGTGCACGAGAATTACAAACTCACTCTTTAACAAGAAATAGCTAACTAAATACACTCTAATTACAACCTACAAACCACGACACACTCCAAATCCAAAGTGGAAATATCCTAACTGATGGGGAAAGGATTTTTCCAGCAAGGATCCCAACTAGATGCTGACTAAGCTACTATATTACACAACACAGATCACCAATAAACAAATTACAAAAACAACACATAAATAACAGATAAGGCTAAACAGCATTGTCGTTTGCACCAATGAGGACCTCAATTAAGTATATCTACACTAAAAGGAATTCAAATACCAAAAGTAGCTAGGGAAAGTATATTAGCAGCAAATTTGGTGGGTCAACACAAGGCATTAATTCCCCTGAATTTCGGGAAACAAAGGAGGCATAGCAGCTGGCTGGGTTTCCTATTTAACAGCTGATTGGATTTTCTATTTAAGGAAGGAAATCAAAACATTAAGAGAGCATCAATTCGAGCTTTAGAATGGGTGGGAGATAAGGGAAAGAATCCGTTGAATTAATTAAGGTTTCCTGGTTTGGTAAACACTTGATTTTAGCAGGATTTATGTTTCTATCTTTCATTTGAATTATTTCCTTTTCTATTGTAAAGCCTAGAAGGCTATTTAGGGTGTGGAGTTCCAAGAATAAAGGAAAAAAGTATTTGCATCTCAACTTAGTGTTGAAGCTAGGAGGCTCAAGGCACCTCAATTTGCCTTACAAAGGAGGTTTAGGATCCCTCGAAGTATCCTAGAAAATGGCACCAAACAACTTGGTATCAGAGCCAAACATGCCTAATCACCGTCTTGGCAGATTGGAGAATGAGATTGTCTCTCTAAATGCAAGACAACAATCTCTGCAGCAAGAAATCGAAGCTACGCAGGAGCGATTGATGAATCATACTGAGGACATGGTCATGGTCCTATCCAAGCAAATTGAAGAGAAATTTCTCTTAAATTCGGGTGGTGGGCATGGCGATTCTTCTTCTTTTAATCGAGGGGCAATCGGCTTGGCTAGACGAGTCAAAATGCCAAGACTAGAAAAAGAGGAAGGCACAAGAGTATAACAAATTCCCTGCCCTATTAAACCTTCCACCACTACCAGCTTCTAGCATCCCTAAAGTTCAAAATACAGCCGAGGAATTAATTGAGGGAATTTTTCCAGCAGCTGAGGAAGATGATGAGGAGGACGAACAGCAAGCAGAAATTGAGGAGTTTCCAAAAATAAGCTACCAAGCAATCACAAAATTAGTTGACTTGCTAAGCACCCATAATTTTTTGAATGTTTGGAAGGATAAATCAGTGGAACTACATGGCACCAAGGGGTGTAGTAATAGGCTAGCTAGCCAGCAGAATGTTTTAGGAGATATTCGAAAGGGAAAGAGAGCCTATTTGTTGCAATGTAAAGTTCCAAAGCTTGTTTTCCTTACTTCATCCTTGAGGACAAGGATGCATTTATGGGGAATAGAGTTGTTAGGACCCCAATTAAGTATGTCTACACTAAAAGGAATTGAAATACCAAAGCTAGGGAAAGTATATTAGCAGCAAATTTGGTGGGTCAACACAAGGCATTAATTCCCTTAAATTTCGGGAAACAAGGAAGCATAGCTGCTGGCTGGGTTTTCTATTTTACAGCTGGTTGGATTTTCTATTTAAGGAAGGAATTCAAAACATTAAGAGAGCATCAATTGGGGCTTCAGAATGGGCTGGAGATTAGGGAAAGAATCCGTTGAATTAATTAAGGTTTCCTGGTTGGGTAAACACTTGATTTTGGCAGGATTTATGTTTCTGTCTTTCATTTGAATTATTTCCTTTTCTATTGTAAAGCCTAGAAGGCTATTTAGGGCGTGGAGTTCTATGAATAAAGGAAAAAAGTATTTGCAACTCAACTTAGTGTTGAACCTAGGAGACCCAAGGCACCTTGAGTTGCCTTACAAAGGAAGTTTAGGATCCCTCCAAGTATCCTAGAAAGTGGCATGTAACAGAGTGAAAGAAGTTGTATTTACTACAATTGGATATACAATAATGATCAAGTTATTATAATCATAACGCCTTAATGGTTTACAAAGACATAGTACAAAAGCAAGCAAACTACTGGATACAAATTCAGTTCAAACATTTGGAGAGAAAGGAGGCAACACACCTTGATTGAATCATGACCAGTCCCACCCAAAGTTTGTATTCCCTTATGAACAACGTATTCACTATCAACAACTCCCACATTTTTAGTTCGGTCCCCCTGTAACATGACATTTATTAGAGTTAATGATACCTGTCATACAGTAAGTGAAGCTCAAAGAAAAGGAGAATGCTGGTTTGCAGTGTATGCATGACAAATTGCTCGTATGTAAAACAAATGGAAGCCATGATTGCATTCCATCTTGACATATTAATGCCGTCACATGAATATATGTGGAGGAATATGTTATAACTCCCTCTCATTGAAGGCAGTATTAACCATGGTTGTCAAATTCGAGAGTTCAAGTAAACTCGTGAGAAGAAGGTAAACTCAACATATATTATGAGTTTACATACTTTAAGAAATAGATAATAAAATATATATACTCATAACAAAAATATTTAAAATGCAATATAAAATGAGGGAAAACAAATAAGAATAATTTTTATTGCATTATAAAACTAAAATTCATATATTATAACTACAAAATTACAACTTAAAAGTGAAAATTCAACAAAGATTTTCCAATGAGGGTCAAAGAGACTTGTTGCACTTTGTAGCATGAATTGATTGCTAATTGCAGCAAAGAAAATCACATTATTTTATGTTGTATTTTTCTTTATTTATGGACTAGGCTGGGCAAAGTAATGAAAGAAAAGTAGGGTTAGTGATTTGATATTCATAAACTAGAAGAAGACGCCAAATTGCTTGTGCTTCATAAACTCGTAAACTCAGAAAATTGAGTTTACGAGTTTACCCGGTTTACACAAGTTTACCCCGAGTTTATCAAAAATAGAGTTTAGTACGAGTTAACACGTTTTCCTTCCCTAAAATCGTAATCTCGTAAAAGTTTAAGAGTTAACTCGAGAATTTAACAACATGGGTAACTACCCAATATCATAGAAGATGACATGAGCCATTGAAGCAAAAGTCTTTCAGCTTATGCATGAGAAAAAACAAATTTAATTGTTGCAGCATTGGTGCTTCACTTAAAGACAGCAGATGAGGATACACTTGACAAGCTAAATTTATCACAAGGCAAAGATGAAAATTGTTAGAATTATGATGGCTAAGATTAAAGATGTGTCACAACTAGTGGGCTAGGCTTGTACTAATTGTATTATTCTTACTTGAACTAGTTTTGATTATAAATAGATGCTCGGGGACTTGGCCATTCATATCAGTAACCCCATTCTATTCATCTCTCTTTCCCCGACTATTACTTTTCTAGAACAATGAACAGAAATATTTGCATGAAAAATGAGAAACATATAGAAAGTAATCTGCACATCAGAAGGAGCTCCTGTTGGAGACAAAACCCACAAAGAAAAAAAAATTCCAGGATCATCAGAAGTAATAAACCTTGTCCAAAAATTTGCAAATCTTACCTGAGCACAATATCCCAGTTTCATGTCCATTCCCCATCCATGGACAAGGTCATTCTGCAGAAAAAAGAAATTGATAATGATGAGTTACCAAAATTTAATACCCATAGTGTGGAATGTTTTTTATCTATTAGTAACCCAAAGCAAAAATTAAATACAGAAAAACTACAAAAGAAACAACATAAAACTTCCACAGAAAGTCAACCACAGTAAAAGCAAGTGAAACCATCCCATTATATTTTCACACAATCGGATTGTTTTTTTTTTTTTCCTGGAAGTTGAAGGCAGAAGAAAAGTCAAAGGTCAATCCACAACCTCATCATTAGAATCCTATTCACAAGCCTTTTAATATCTTGGTTTTTTATATCACTGATAATATTTGCATAAAGAAAAATATATACCAGAGTATGTAACACAACAGTGATGTAAAGAAGACAAAATTCTTGCATAGATTTGAAAAGAAAATCATGACTTGTTGGTGGCTAGAATATCCAAAATTCATACCTGTATAAGATGCCAAGCACAATACCAGGCAGACCGAGAGAAAACAGGAGCCATGCCTTCCACAAACCTGCAAATATTGTATTGAAGGTTTTGTCATTTGTGTCACTCAACATGATCATAGAAGATACATACCATAATTTGTCTTTGTATATCAAATTAGGAAATTTTTTGATTTTCCCTTTTCATTCTTCTTATACCTCTTCTGGAAGTCAAGATGGAAAAACTAATAAGAACTGAACTTAAACATAGTATGCTACAAGGTCATCATTCACTAAAACATAACAAATGATGGCACAGGAGCCATGCCTTCTACAAAGCTACAGAAGTTGTGTTAAAGATTTTATGTCATTCATAACATAATTATAGAATATGCATACTTGATTTATCATTATTCATTACACTAGAAGATTTGATTATTTTTCCTTTTAATTATTCTTATTCTTCTTCTGAAAGTCAAGATGAAGAAAATAAAGAGGACTGAATGCAAACAGTATACTAGGTAAATTTTTACTAAAAGATAAACAAAATAAATAGCATTGTTCTTCTGTTGACAAAATTTAAAAGAAGGACCCACTTCTTGTATTTAAACTTCAAAGAGGTTTCTCAAATCATTATCTTGCTGAAAGACTTAAACGACTTGGTAAGAAGTCATTCCAGATAAATTCTGTATATAAAGCACAGACACTTCAAAAAAGGAGCAGTGTTCATGTCTGATGTGCATTGCTCATTTGATAATCGTGTCAACACTAAATACATTTATATAATTCTTTTATGAACAAACACTTGTCAAATACCTTATAAATATGCTTCAACACATATTAGGCATATTTTAGGTACACACACACACATGCACTTACTTGAGTACTTATATAGTTTTTTTTTTGGAGAAAAGTACTCGTATGGTTTTTAATGTATATATCTATGTAACGTCCTCGTATTTTTAAATTTTGCCATCTCGTCTCATGTCCCTATCTGTGCTTCATAGATTCTATGGAAACCTCTTCAACTCTTCTCTACATTATCACTCTGGACCCACAAAACAAAGAAAGGCAGGCCTAAGCATTCCCAATTTAATGTCTAACACCATCAAAGAAATAAACCCCTCCTTACCTCCTAATAAGGAATCAAGCAAAACCGTCATAATTCTATGTGGGAAAGGCTAGGACTTTTTAGATCCGAAAAATGACTTTACATTGGGAATCATAAGGACGCTGACTCCGTACAAATAAATCTATTATTCGTGTAAGTTTATAGTTCATGATACTGGCCTTAATGTGCCACTCCCCATTATATAGTAGAGTAATTTATGTTCACAAAGGATAAGACACTAGGACATTTCCTTTTTACCAAGAAAAAGAGTTTTCAAAATAGTCAGTTGCAAGCTAATAATAGTTGAATTTTCTTTGATTTTATTAGGTGATATCCAGTTGACCTCACATAGTTCCAAAGTGATCAGATTTTCTAGAGCTATAGAATCAAAAATTGTCATCTTGTGTGAGTTGATGATCAATTTAGGTTTTCCTTTTACAATATAAAAACATATGCAGGCTCGATTGAACATCAGAACAGATCAAAACCTAACCTGTCAACTTGATAACAAGTAGACTGATAGAGAATGGATAAAACCACATGAACAAGATTCAGCAAGAACATCATTTTCAAAAACTACACCACTTTACTAGGTTCGAAAGAAGTAACAGTTACCCGGTGCAGGGTGGCCCTTCACTTGCATCTGAACATTTTGTCCTGCCTCTGCGTTCATAGACTCTTCTGCATGTGTGAAAATATCCAGTGTAAGTATGATGAGCGTTGATTAGCAGGTATCAATAAACACTCTCTAAGAACAAGTTACCTATGAAATTTCTTGGTTCTTGCTCTAATAGTAATTCTATGATGTATCTCTGTTGAATTTGGGTCAAGTGCTGGTTGAGATATCTTCAATCCTTCTTCTTTTACAATTTTAATGTATCTGCACAAACAGAATCCTATAACAATTCTTTCCCATATTTTGTGAATATAAATGTCAACTGTTGATTGACTAGCCTCTAAAGGCGGAACAAGGTGAAGGATATAGATCCAACAAATATTTTATTCTCTTTCAGCCATTCCAAACAAGCCAAGAACACTTAGCAACCTAATGTGAGCTTATTAATCTAATAAGATTAATATAGATATTAAATTGGGCGTAACATTGATTAGACATTGATGGACCCTCAGTTAAACGGACGTATGTTAGAAGGAGGAAAGGTAAATATAATTTTAATAATCAACCAGATCACATAGTGGGCCCGCTTGGCAATTGATTTTGTCTTTTTGTGATGGGTGGTTTTAAGGGGAGGAGGGCTATTTTTGGAGGGAGGAAAAAGTTGGAAGGTGTGAGGGGAGACCTAGCTCCCATATTGCTAGGAGGTTCTGCAGTGGCTGGTTCTATGCATTCAGCAACCGGGTTCTATCTTCTTTGCTTAGTTTATTCAGTCATTATCAGTT
>JASKGM010084144.1:3697-14248 GCA_034509205.1 Ceratonia siliqua | reverse complement strand
TAGACATCAATAAATAATTAATTCAAAAAGCAGTCTTTGAAATGTATGAATTTATGTTTCTGCTTTATCACCCCTCTGCTGTGATTAATTTATGTTTTGGTTAGAAGATGTTTTTTTTAATGAATACTGACTAAAATATTATTTTGAAAGTACATAATTACGGGACGTCTAATAGTTTTAATTATTATTATTTACTAAATGTGTATTAACGCATTTATAAGAAAAAAAATTCATCAAAATATGGCACATAATAACTGCCAAACAATATATTTCCACATCATACACTTGGATAAATTTTTTTAACACATTTATAAATTGGGTCTTTCATGAGCACTACAAAGTTTGTGGGTAAGAAGGTGGAATTTTTTTAGTTATTGAATGGAATATAAATTAATATCATTTTAAATTCTAATCAATTTGTTATTTGTTGAATTAGTTATCATTTTTTTGAATATTTAATATTATCTAGATTGAATATTTAAAGTATGAGATATTCAATTATTAATTGAAAAGAATTTAGATATTTAGTTATAATTTTTTAAATGTTTAGTATATAGTCAGATTTTCATTTATGTTAAAGAAATATGAGATTGAATAATTCAGTTATAATTTTTTAAATATTATACTCAATTAAATATTTAATTATATTGAAAAAATATATTGTTATTATGTAACAAATTAATAGATTAAAATAACTTATAATACTAATACCCACAAAATTTAACGTGGCATGGAATAATCCTTATGTTTCTAGAAAAGGTTGTGGAAGATTTATAGTTACGTGGCTTGACCAAGACTAGGTCTCAGTCTCTGCATTACTTCTACTTAGGGGAGAGAGAGAGGACCTGGCTTGACCAGGACTCTTCCATAGGAGAGAGAGGCACAATACTATCATAAAATTCATAAAATATTTTTAATTAATTAATATATAATAAAATAACATATAAGAAAAATAAAATAAATTGTAATGATTAACTAAAAAAGTATTTTATAAATTTTGTAAGAAAATAATTTTACAAGAATAACATTCCTTTTAAATTTGAATTTATAATTCTTTTTCTCTAAAAATAAATTTAATAATATTCCTCCTCATATTGATTGGTCTTCCTTGATTTTAAATGGCTATTAGCTAGTTATCACATATCTCAACAACTCATCAAAGAAAAGAGGAAAACCTACTCCATCTCAGATTCACAAGAGATTGCTCAAGGGAAGAAAGCTATTAGTCAAGATGTGCTTTGTCTTCATTTTTATTTATATTCTCCATATAAGCAAACAAAAAACAAATATTCTGGTCATATTCTCATATATGATTTTTTTATAATTTAAGTTAATTATTTTTAACATTTAAGAACATCATATTTTAGAATAAAATTTTATAAAATTTAGTGCTTTTTCAAATGTCATTTTAAGACGCAATTCAAAATTATTTAAAACATTAAAAAAATATAAAAATATATTATTTATATTATTATATATGGCTTTATAGCCATTTGATGTACTACCCCATAAAAAATATGATTTTTTTTAAATGTATAAATTTTAAAGAATAGTGGGATAGTTAAATAATATATTTATTATTATAATAAAAAATTTATTAAGTTAGTGCAGAATTACTTAAAAATCTAAAAATAAAATAAATAATAATTAAATGTGAATTTAGTAAATATTATATCTCTAAGAACATATAAATATAATTATATCTTTAAAGTTTTGTATAGAAATTATACACAGAGCATGTACGTGGGTATGACTTTATTGACGTTAATGCATAATTAATATTTTGTTTTAATAATAAATTATTAATTTTTATTAATTATATAGATAAAGAATTAATAATTTAAACATATTAAAAATATGTTGTCGTTATTAATTTAATAAAAAATATCCTTAGATGTCTGTTAAGCCCCGCTATTTCAGAGTAATGTCTAATAAGCACAAAATTCTTAACAGAGACCTATAATCTACAAACCAAAAGCACAAAATGAGACACCTATTAAAAATTGTATATCTGTTAGACACTATTATAAAATAATAATACCTAATAACAAGCCTCTAAAAATAATTTTTAATTCAGTGAAAGTCAAAAAAAAAAAAAAAAAACCTTCAATTTTGCTGTCAAATTCAATCCCCTTGTCATAAAAAATTAAATGCGGTTTCAAGCATTTGGTAGCCTGAAGGAGGGAGACAGCGACGGTGACCGGCTAAGATAATCTTTGTGGGTGAGGAAGAGCAGATAGTACAAATAAAGGTAACATCAATTGTATCATACTTAATGATCTTTGCTGTTTTAAAGTCAACGATAAGTGTTTTAAAGGATTCACAAATGGCAGAAAGATAATTCAAATAAGAAAACAGCCGAACAGATAGTTGGAAGATAAATACGATTGATAATGATGCAATTGCAAACTCACAAAGCATGTGATCATGATTGTATTCAAATGCTAATACTAGGAATCAATGAGCTTCTCTTCCATGGCAGCCAAACAACTCTTCCTTCTCTTCTCTGTTTTCCTTCATCTCCAGCTTCACCCTTCAACTGCACAAAATTGGATTAAAGCTGGTTACTGGTATGCTGGTAGTGAATCCCCCATTCCTGACATAAACTCTGCTTTGTTCACCCACCTTTTATGTGGCTTTGCTGATGTCAACTCTTCCAGTTTCCAGCTTTCCATCCCCAAAGCTGATGAACAATATTTCTCTGGCTTCACCAACATCGTCAGGCGCAAGAGTCCCTCTATTGTTACCCTTATTTCCATTTGGAATGGACAGGGTTCAACAGCACAAGGCATTTTGGGGAAGAAAGCAAACACTTCAGTGCTTTCCTCAATACTCAGCAACGCTTCTTATAGGAAGTCTTTCATTGAGTCCTCAATACAAACAGCTAGAAGATATGGGTTTCAAGGCATAGACTTGTTCTGGCTTTGGCCTCAGACAGTTTCAGATATGACCAACATGGGAATTCTCCTTGATGAGTGGCGAGCTGCTGTGGATTCTGAGACTAGAACCGCTGGAGAATCCCCATTGATATTGACTATGGCCCTTCGTTACTTGCCAACCACCTTTGAAAATCTGAGTTACCCAGTTGACTCTATATCCAGGAATTTGGAT
The DNA here is from genome assembly GCA_034509205.1 of Ceratonia siliqua. Classification (NCBI taxonomy): domain Eukaryota; kingdom Viridiplantae; phylum Streptophyta; class Magnoliopsida; order Fabales; family Fabaceae; genus Ceratonia; species Ceratonia siliqua. The sequence continues at coordinate 11,137 of JASKGM010084144.1, read as the reverse complement.
TGGGCACATGTTGTGGCATATGACTATCATCTGCCTTCACTGGAAAAATTCACGCATGCCCATGCTGCTCTATATGATCCTATGAGCCATGTTAATACTGATTTTGGTATAAGGGAATGGTTAAGCAGAGGGTTTCCTTCTAACAAGTTGCTTTTGGGATTGCCTTACCATGGCTACGCTTGGGCATTAGATAGTCCCAAGGAAACAGCTATTGGGGCACCATCATCTGGTCTGGCTGTGACAGAAGATGGGTCTATGAGCTATAAGTATATCAGGTGGTATATTCGGAGTTATGGTGCTTCTACATCATACAATGCTACCTATGTCGTGAATTATTGCACCATTGGTTCCACTTGGATTAATTTTGATGATGTTGAAGTCATCAGAGCTAAGATCGCTTATGCAAAGGAAAAGAAGCTGTTGGGTTACAATGTGTTTCAGGTGATCAACGATGATAATTGGGTACTTTCTCAGGCAGGTAAGGAATAGTTTGCTAAAGATTATTAAAAACCTTGTTATGTTTTGTAGAAGTTCTCAGTTCTACATACAAAAGTATGATCTGAATCATAGCAATTACTCAGAAAGTTGTCTACTAAAGTATATGAGGAAAGAGAAACAATGATATAAATGAGTGGTGAAAATCCTTTATGATCTTAGAAGAAAGCTAACTGAGAAGTCTACTCCCAGGAGTGGTGAAAATCCTGTATATAGAAGAGAACCCTGTTCTCTCCATTTTATTACCCATCTTCAATGGATCGTTCTGTTTTCTACTTTTATATTCGCATAATAATATGATTTTCCTAGTATGTTATGTTATTATGAAGCTTCTTATAGTTTCATGCTAAGCTCTCGTTACCTTCAGACTCCTGTCCTCATATGAAGTATACTTCTTAACTCCTTTCTCTTTGCTTTCCTACTAGGAAATTTTTAATATAGCAGAAATATAGCCCTTGCTTGTGTCACATTCATGTTTTCATTTCCATTTTGCTTCTTTTTACATATCCTGAAGTATACCACATGGCTGTCTATACTTTAATGGAGTTTGCAAACCTGATTTTCCTAGTATTTTTTTTTTTTTTCAATTTGATTAAGTAGTCTTGAGTCCTTGGTTACTCTCTCAACGCTAACTTATGTTGTCATATAAGCTTGGTATAGAAGGATGCCACCAACAGTTTCCAAGTAATTAAACATAGGATCCGGATCCGGTCATGTTAGGCAAGCAACATGACCAAACATGTCCAATTGTGACCATCCATGGCGCGAAGACAGCCACGATAGACCGAAAATAACCAGTCATGTTGCTGACCGGATCCAAATTCTTAGACACAACATCTCATTGTACAGTAGCATGGGTGCTTCTTCCTCCAATCTTATATTATTGTAGGCTAATGGTGGAAGGCCACTCTAAAATCTACTTCAGCATATTACAGTGACTTTTTCAAGCTGCATGCTATCTAGCAAAGAGTAATATAGAACTATCTTTTCTTCTTGTGGTATGTAGTGTTGTAACTTCACAAAAGCTATATGCAAAAATTGATTTTTGTGAGAACTTAAATTAACAACATGAACTGGATTGACAGCTCAAGAGGAAGAGATTGATCATGGAAACAAACAGCAGCTATTGCTTATCGTTTTGCTTCCCGTTGCATTTATCATAACCATAGGAGCCTGCTTTCCATGTTGCTTAAGAGGCAGAGCACTCAAGTCAAAAGGTAACTAATAATTTATGAGTTTTGAACATGTGAGAATGAACTGGTTGTTTTCTAGGTACTAATATGAAAATATTAACATTTTGGATACTTTCTGTTTTCCCTTTTCTTATTACAGTGAAGATGGTGTATGATAAAATTTTCCTATCTGAACCCAAAGATGCTGAAAGTCTTGAAGACAATGCTCCACGTCTTGACGAATTTAGCTTTGCCATCATAAGAGCAGCAACAAAAGACTTTTCTTTAGAAAACAAGCTAGGAGAGGGAGGATTTGGCCCTGTTTACAAGGTAAGAGATTTGGTCCTTTGGACATCCACTTGGGTGAGATATTTTAAAATTTCATACAAAAAATTAAACATCTTCCACTAAGTGCCGAAGTAAGTTTTAGTGAGAATTTTATTTTCCCCTTTGAAGTAACTGAGCAATTAGCAATTAGTAAAGTTAAACTGAAACAAGACGAGAAAACAATGTCTTGGTCTTGGCTAGCAGAAGGAAATTAGAGAGGGACTTCAGAGTTCATAAATATGGAGGAACTTGAGAGGGGCAAGGGAATTAGAGACAATAGGTGGGAAATGCAATATGGGAGTTTTCAAAACACACTGTTTTCCTCCCAACTAAAAGAATACACTCCCTGGCTAACAGACACAGTAATATCAACTCTTATCAAGCAGATTGCGGTCTTTTAATCAAGTTTTACTTCATTCATTAAGACAGGAAACTAGTCAACATGTGCATAGCAGAGCACTGGTGTTTGTACAAGTTCAAATTTCACCATCAAGCATGTTGAGGCAGTCTTATCTTCAGAAATTACCTAAATTTTCATTTCTTAGATATTTCATATCTGCATAACCAAAAAAGGTGTACATTTTTTTTAGGGAAAACTACCAAGAGGACAGGAAATTGCAGTCAAGAGACTTTCAAAAGCATCTACTCAAGGACATGAAGAATTTACAAATGAGGTTTCACTTACAGCAAGGCTTCAGCATGTCAATCTGGCCAGAGTTTTGGGATTCTGTATTGAGAGGGAAGAAAAAATGCTAATCTATCAGTACATGCCAAACAGAAGCTTGGATTTCTACCTCTATGGTATGGAATTCTTTGTTCTTCCACATGTTTTGCATAATTTGCATTTCAGAACCTCTTAGTGTTATTTTAGTGCATATTCGGGTAAGCTTCCTAAGGCCTCAAGATCACTTTAGGATCACAAAAATTGATCCTTCTAATTTTCTAGACATTGCCATTAGTGGGTTTCAATGATTGAGTGCACAGCAACTCCAAATGTTTGTGCTTTGGCCTGTGCTGACAAATTTCTCATTTGACTTACTTGATATTGTTAGCACAAAACTAATATATTCAGAATTATAATTCCTTACAGATCCAATAAGAAGATATTTATTGGATTGGAGAAAGCGTGTTTATATCATTGAAGGCATTATCCAAGGGCTTTTGTATCTCCAAGAATATTCAAACTTCACAATAATTCACCGAGATCTGAAAGCTAGCAACATCTTGCTTGATGATGAGATGAACCCAAAAATATCAGATTTTGGGATGGCTAAACTTTTTAGGAAAGATGAACTTGAAGCTAACACTGGACGAATTGTTGGGACATAGTAAGTGAACTGCCTCTTATTGCTTCCTCATCAGTCTTATTTTACTAAATACTGGCTGATATATGCAATTGCAGTGGCTATGTTCCTCCAGAATATATAAAGAAAGGCACATACTCTATGAAGTATGATGTTTATAGCTTTGGCGTACTACTTTTGCAAATAATAAGTGGCAAGAGGAACACTTGCTACTATGGCACACATGAAAACTTGAGCATTCTTGAATATGTGAGTAGCTTTAGCAACTTCTCTTGACATTTTCTTTGTCTGAATCATTGAAGTTTTGCTTTTGAAATACAGAAAAAGATCCTCTAAAGTGCACTTTAGAGAGTAAAGTGCAAGGTGATCATCACTGTTGATGAAAAAATTAATAGTTAAGATTTTTAGATAGTATAATCAACCTGATAACTACTTATAAATATGTGAAACCCACTTCCCTTGATTTCCTCATCAATTTTAACTATTTGCACTTTACTCTCTAATGTGCATGCGACACTTTAGAGGAGTCGGATCCTTGAAATACATAGTTAGTTCATAATTTGATGCTGAACCCTTACAGGCATATGATTTGTGGAAAGAGGGTAAAGGTATGGAATTCGTTGATCCATCACTGGATGATTCATCTTCATCCTGCAAACTTCTGCAGTGTTTGCAAGTAGCCCTACTATGTGTGCAGGAAAATCCAGTTGAAAGACCATCAATGTTGGAAGTTTCTTCCATGCTTAAGAATGAGATGGAGGCAATTCCTTCGCCTAAGATGCCAGCTTTCTCAACGAAAAGTGGTCAAAAAAGGGAAAATAGATCTTCATCACAGCAAGGAAGTAGTTCAATTAATGATGCTTCAATCTCCCAAATAGAACCCAGATAAGAGTGCAAGCATGACTGCAGATGCATGACTACAGATGCATGACTTCCTAGAGAGATTCAGATTATTAATTGTGTTCCTAGGCTCATAGTCATTGGTCACCTAATTTAATGCACTATTCTTGTAAATATATGTGTAATATATTACATTATTTCAAAAGAAAAGAATCTCAACTGAATATTATGAATAAAGAAAGTAAAGCTAGCTCAAATCTGGAGTCTAAAATAAGACAACAGGACACGCAATTTTCACTGTCCTTCAACAGCTATTTTAAGGAGATTCTTGACAAAGGGAACGTCCAATGGTAAGAATAAAAATTTAAAAAAAAATCTCCCCTTCATGAAATGCAATTTGGGAGAGAGAATTTACCAAGGATACAGCTGCTAATGTCCTGAATATTTAAGAAAAAAACAAACTACACTTTATACTCATTTAATTAATTTCCTTGTGTAATCTCAATAGAATGAGAAAGTGCTTTGATTGGTTTTACTCACTTGAGTTTGAGAATGCTACTGCTACAAACTGATTTGGATTTGTATTTTGAGCACAAGAGCTTTAGGATGTTTGCCTTCTTCAGTTGGGTTGTTGAGCTTCTGATTGGGTGAAATTCCAAGGGTTTCATTGCTTTGGCAATGGTGTAAACGCGAGATTTTGCAGGAACTTTTAATTTAGGTTGAAAAGGTTAGGATTAATGACATAAATATTCATCTTACTAAGAACTCCTAAAAGAGCACTTGAGAAATGAACATAGGCATGTAGCTAAATATAAATTGGGGTGTTTGAGCTTTTGTTTTCTCAACTCTCACTTTCATATTTCTGATTATTTAAGTTTTCAAAATGTTTGATTGTGTTTTCAAAGTTGATAGCTTGTTTAGTTTAGTTTCTCAGGCTTAAATATTTTACAATTCTCACACAATTGCATACCAAGTGTTTGTTTTATGTTCTAACTTATATCCTAGTGTCTTACCATGACCTTTCATACTTTAAATTTAGTTTGGTCCTTTCACTGATCAGAGTTTATTATTTGCACACTTTTTCACATACATTGTTGACTTAATTGGGTGAATCTAAAACAATCCCATTTAACCATTTTTTTGTGTTGCTTTATTCTAGACAGTGGCTCTGTTTTCTATTACGCAACTGACTAGTAGGAGATGGTTTTTAGCAACAAGAAGATATAAATAAAAGACAATTTTTTTCTTGCCTTTTATTTTAATCAACCTGCTTTTTTTTTTATTGCCTTCCAATAAGTACTAACACTACATAACAAACACATCTTGTTTCCGTAAATATCACCATAAACTAATCAGAAAGTACAGCTAGATAAAGCCTCTTTGAAACATTCGTATTCCACTTGTTCATTAAAAAAACAGAACATTTGTTCATCCTTAATCATAAGTATATTCCTGTACCTTTTGTTGCCCAAAATAATATAAATATGTCCAGATCAGATTCTGCCATTCTTAACCTTATTATTGAAGTCAACTATTCTTCCATTTAACCTTTCTAAAAGGAAAAACAGCAACGTTTCTGATTCCGTTTCAGCACAGAAAAGGCATAACCTCTGTTCAAAGGGTACAGAGACATATCGGTCCAATGAATTAAAACTAAATTAAAAGTGTCACGAAGAATGACCTTTCAGAGATGCTCACAACTCTACCTTCTATTAGTGCAAACCCACATAATCTAGGCCAATTATATTCCAAGTTTAAACAAAACTCTTCAAGCCATGAAAAAAGACATTACCTTTTCCAAATATCAGCTAGCAATAGCATAGATATGTTTTATATAAATTTCTTTAAACTTTAACCCAACTTACAGTGAAAACTCACCTCAACTAATTGATGGCAGGCCTCAACTTTGTGCAGCTCCTTTTCATTATATCTCTCTTGGCCATAACCACCGAGTGTGCTTCAGTAGTCAAAAGTACTTTTTGGTATTCAGACCAAGCCATTTTCTTCCCCGCTTCAACCATAGATACCTCATTGTTCACCCACATCTACTATGCTTTTCTTCTGCCCAACAATGTCACTTACAGGTTAGAGATTTCCCATTGAAGGGCCAAAAGCCTCTGTAATTTCACAGACCCCATTCGAAAGAAAGATCCACCAGTGAAGACCCTTCTCTCCATTGGCGGAGGAGGAAGTGATCCCCCTTTGTTTGCTCGGATGGCCACTACTGCCTCTACACGTAGGAGTTTCATTGATTCCACTATAGAGGTTGGGCGAAAGTTTGGGTATGATGGGCTAGATTTGGATTGGGAGTTCCCTCAAAGCCCAACACAAATGGAAGATTGGGGCCTGCTTCTTAAAGAGTGGCGGCATGCTATAGAGCAGGATGCTAATCACCGCTGCCGTGTACTTCTCCGTCGAGTTCTTCTTGTCTGATCTCCGCCGTGAGTACCCGGTGGCTAGAATCAACCAAAATATGGACTGGATCAATGTAATGTCATTCGGTTATCATGGGCCAAAATGGAACAGCCCCGGCCGCATTTTCGACCCAAATAGTAATGTAAACAGCATTTATGGGCTTCAATCATGGATCCGGGCTGGGGCTTTTCAGCATAAGCTTGTAATGGGCTTACCACTGTATGGTCAAACTTGGCAGCTCAAAGATCCAGATGTTCTTGGTGTTGGAGCACCAACGGTTGGTGCGGGCCCCAGGAATGGAGCAATGGCATTCTTCCAAGTGGAGGAATATAATTGTAGAAGAGGTGCCACCGTGGCATATGACATGGGTAGAATATCTGTTTGTTCTTATGCTGCGACATTTTGGATGGGCTATAATGATCCACCGACAATAACAGTGAAGATTGGGTATGCTCAAGCTCTTGGGCTTCGTGGGTATATCTTTTGGGCCGCTGGTCTCGGTAGCAATTGGACCATCTCAAAACAAGGTACAAGTTTACTTGTAATTGTATACGCGAGGTTTTTTCAGCCCAAAGAAAAATTAACTTTTGGGCTTCATGTAAGTGCTATTCTTTTTTTTTTTTGTAAGTAGGTACATATTTATGAATAAATCAAAATAATATATTAGAGAAAATTTTATTAAATAATAATAAATAAATCAAAATTATTGGATATATTCACCAATTAAAAACACTGATAGTTTTGATTTGTTTATTATGAATTAATAGCCTTTTTGGTAATTGATATTTTATAGTTTTTGGTATGAAAGTAAAAAATATTATAATATCTAATATTATCATGTTTGGTATAAAAGTTAAAAATTATTAAAGAAATCATATAATCAATAT
>JASKGM010084123.1:0-12020 GCA_034509205.1 Ceratonia siliqua | reverse complement strand
TGGCAGTAGGAATATATTAAGATCGGGACTTTTTCTTCTGACCAATATGAGGATAAAGCAAAAAGGGTGATTTCACACATGAAGTTTCTTGCCTGTGAAAAGGCTAAAGACGTTCGATTGAGAGCTATAGATTTAATAAGTAGGTATTCTTAAGTTTTTGTCCTACTTATTTAAAGTCATTTTTTGTAACTCCAGCTTTCTTTTGTCTTTTGCAAGGAGAAATGTTCCTTCTGACATTATGCAGAAACTTCAAAAAATAGCTGCTATTATGAAGTCGGCTGAACCCAAACTAGCTGCCTCGACTATGCCTGCTTCGTCAGGTCGATTGAAATAGGCCAGAAGACAAGTAGCTCCCATTTCTATGGAACCCCCAATTGCTCGGGGTAAGGGGAACAGGCCATGCAATCTTTCTACAAGCACATGTGCTCATCCAGTTGCCAGACATTACCCTGCTGGACCAACTACCCGAAGTGTGGGTTTCTGGCAATAGTTTTTTGCCCCAATGATGCAGATCCCAACCACCCTTCCATGTGTTTATGGAACATGGACCTTCGGGCGAGTAAGCTGATTTCGGATAGCCTTTTATTTCTTACCGATAGTCCAAACTAAAAGCAGCTTGACCTGGGACATTACTTTGGTATTTATCTGGTAACAACACTCGAAAGGTCATAGTTAACATCGAGCTTTAACATCGATTTGCTATGCTAAATAACGAAACTCGCAAATGGCAAGAGTAAGTCAAATTGGCCCATCTCGAATTATAAAAAGTTGAGAAGGAGCTTGCTGAAGCCGATGAAGCTCGATCTCTTATTGGCAAGACCCGAGCTAAATCTGACATTGCTAGAACCAAGACTGAAGAGGTCAAGACTGATGTTATGGAATGCGAGAATCAAATAGAAGAGCTAAAGAACAGCTTGACATCCTGCTCCCATGCTCGGGATAACCTTATCTAGTAGAAAAGTTCTCTGATTGAAAAAATGGATCGCTACCAACAATGGGCCAGTGATTATAAGAAAATGATGCACAATCGAGTTGAGAAGAAAATTACCCTTAATTATGGGAAGGCATATCAAGAAGGTTAGAGGCTTGCTAAGAACAAATACGTGTATTATTTCCTTCTGTTGTAGCTGATGCCATGACCTGCTTTAAGGAACTTAAAGAGGCATTTTCATTAATCATGTTGCAGAAGGCAATGATGGCAAGAAGAATGAACCTTGAAAGACCCAAGCAAGGGATCAAAAAATGGATTAGGATATCTATACATCTTTTCCCTAGCCAGACTTTCTCTTATGAAACCAATTGAGGAGTCACCTAAATACTAGAAAAACCAATTCTTTCGAGTTATGGTGTTGAAGATTGGTCATAGGAGTACCTTTTTTCAGGATAAAGCATGGCCTAGGTTTCCTTTGCAATGGTAGTAGAAATATACTAAGATCGCGACTTTTTCTTCTGACCAATAGGAGGATGAAGTAAAAATGATGATTTCATGAAGTCTCTTGCCTGTGAAAGGGCTAAAGACGTTCGATTAAGAGCTTTAGATTTAATAGGTGCTCTTAAATTTTTGTCCTACTTATTCATAGTTGTCTTTTGCAACATCGACTTTCTTTTGTCTTTTGCAAGGAGAAATGTTCATTCTGACATTTTGCAGAAACCTCAAAAAATAGCTGCTGTTATGAAATCGACCAAACCCAAACAAGTTACCCCGACTACGCCTACTTCGTCGGGTCAATTGGAAGAGGCTAGAGGACAAGTAGCTTTCATTTCTATGAAACCCCCAATTGCTTGGGCTAAGGGGAAAATACCATGCAATCTTTCTACATACACAGGTGCCCATCCAAATGCCGGATATTACCCTACTATACCAACTACCCGAAGTGTGGGTTTCTGGCAATAGTTTTCTACCACAGTGGTGTAGATCCCAACTACCCTTCCATGTGCTTATGGAACATGGACCTTTGGGTGAGTAAGCTGATTTTGAATAGCCATTTATTTCTTATCGATAAGACCAAACGAAAAGCAGCTCCACTTGGTACATTACTTCGATATTCATCTTGTAACAACACTCGAAAGGTCATAGTTATCACAAGGCTTTAACATCGGTTTGCTATGCAGAATGATGAAACCCACAAATACCAAGAGTAAGTCAAATTAGCCCACCTTGAACTAGAAAAAGTTGAAAAGGAGCTTGCTGAAGCTAGTGAAGCTTGATATCTTATTTCCAAGGCCCGGGCTAAAGTTAATAATGATAGAACCTAGATTGAAGAAGTCAACACTCATGTTATGGAATACGAGAATAAAATAAAATAGCTTAAGAACAGCTTGGCATCTTGCTCCCGTGCTCGGGGTTACTTTATCCAGTAGAAAGGTTCTTTGATAAAAAAAAAAATGGATCGTCGCCAACAATGGGCTCGTGATTCTAAGAAAATGATGTATAATCAAGCTGAGAAGAAAATTACCCTTAGTTATAGGAAGGCTTATCAAGAAGGTTAAAAGGCTTATCGATAACAAATACGAGTATTATTTCCTTCGTTGCAACTGATGCCATGACCTGCTTTAAGGTGCTTAAAGAGGCATTTTTGTTGATCATGTTGCGAAAAGCAACTAAGGTAAGAAGGATGACGACGACCTTGAAGTTGAGACTTGGGACTCGACATGGATTCTTCGTTCGAGGGTAATTCTGAGCAGGGTTCTAAACATCCATCTGAAGCTACTAACTTATTTTCTTAGCTTAGAGGTATCAAATTTTTTTCTTATTTTTATTATTTTATAACCTGTGCTAGTTTTCTTGTCTTATTGGCCTGGATGGTGTTTGTAAAAACTTGGATGAATGTGACAAATTTATCAGTTTTTTCTAATTTATTTCTTCTCCAATTTTTTTTTTGTCTTTTTAATGCTTACTGACCTCTTCTGTTGTTGGGTCATTTCTTTAAAGGTATTTGAGCCCTTTAATTGAGGGTGTTTGAACCCTTTGGTTTAATTATGTTTGACCGATTTGTGAAGGACGTTCATCCTTTTGCTTAAATGATTATTAAACAATCTTAAAAGTCAACCTTAAGTTTGGTTTCCTTATAAAGATATTTAGAAATGAAAGTAACTATTCATAGAATTTAAAGTTAGATACATGCCATGTTCAAGGAATTACATTTCTATCCAGAGTTTCTAACTTATAAGCTCATTTATTCAGAACCTCTTGTATTTAATACGGGCCTTCCTAGTTAGGTGCGAGCCTCCTTTCATAAAGGTTCTTTCAACTGGCAGCGACTTTTCTCAAAACTAGATCACCTTCTCTAAATTCCTTAGGTCGAACCTGAGCATTATAATATCTGGAAATCCTTTGTTTATATGTAATCATTTGAAGCTTGTCATTTTCTCTTTCCTCATCCAGAAGATCCAAACTCACCTACACTTGCTCATGATTCTCCTTAAGTACATACTATTGTTTTCACCAACTTGGCTTTCCTACTTTAACTGGAATCATTGAATCATCCCCATATGTAAGTTTATATAAGGATTCCCCCATGGAAGTTAGAGGAATTGTTTAGTAAGACTACATTACCCAAGGAAGATCTTCCGTCTAACGACCTTTGGTTTATTCGAGCCGCTTTCTTAACGCTTCCAAAATAATTATGTTCACTGCTTGAACTTGGCTATTGCTTGAAAATACTCTACTAAGATGAAGTTAAGATATATTTGTAGGTCAGCACAAAATTTCTTGAAGCCAGCATCAGTGAATTAAGTTCCATTATCTGTTGTTATTATATGAGGTATGCCAAACCTGCAAATAATAAAAATTTGAAAACTTTTTTGCTTGCTTTGCAACTTAATAAATAAGGGCTTGACTTCTATCCATTTTGTAAAGTAATCTATGGCGACTATGAGAAACTTTCTCTACCATATAGCCATTGGAAAAGAGACTAACAAGTTGAACCCCCATTTGCTGAAGGGACATGGCTCGACTGTTCCCTATATATCAGTTGGGGGTGCAAGGTAATAATGCGCACTGGCATTTATCACACTTCCTAACTAGGTTTTACTAAATCTGCCTTTAGCATTGGTGAATAGTACCTAACTCAAAGAACTTTGAATGCCAATGACCGTGAATTGACATGATGAACACATATTCCTTCATGAATCTCCCTAAGTGTATATAATGACTGCTCGGGTATGAGACATTCAAGATAGAGGTATAGTAGCGACACTTATATAATTGTCCCCCAATCATACAATAAGCATTGACGGTTCTTTGCAACTTCCTAGCCTCGCTTTTGACATATGGAAAATGGCCAGTTTCAAGGTAATGAGCAATTAGGGTTATCCATGTCTAAATCTAATTTATACTGCATAAAGTTGTTACTTCGATACTCAGTTTGTGAATGGTTTCCTATATAATCATTTGATTACTCCTAGGGCTTTTGTTGCTGGCCAATTTTGATAAGATATCTGCTCGAGAATTTTTTGTTCGTGGAATGTCCTGAATTTGAAATTTTCTAAAACGAGCTACAAATTATTTTACTTGATAAAAGTATTTAGCTATCTGAGTATCCTTGGCTTGATATTTATAAGTGACCTGTCCGATTATGAGCTGTGAGTCACTTTGAATTTTTATTAGTTCAACACCAAGCTCTAAGGCAAGTTTTAACACCGCTATAAGTGCTTCATATTCAACCTGATTATTTGAAGTAGGAAATTCAAACCTTAATGACTACTCAAAGTGACATCTTCGGGACTTTGATTATCACCCATACTCCTACTCCCTTAGGATTGGAGGATCCATCCACAACCAAAACCCATGTTGGATTCTCTTCGAGCTCTAATAAGCTCTTGGTTAGTTCCTCCATGAAATCTGCCAAGGCCTAAGCCTTACTTGGATTGCAAGGATCATAAGTAATTAAATGCTTAAATAGCTCCACCGACTAGGCTAACATCCGTTCTACGAGATTTAGTTTCTATAAAACTTGCCTAATCAAGTGGTTGGTTCAAACCTATATATGATGATTTTAAAAATAAGGCCTGAGTCTTTGCGAGGAAAGAAGAAGAGCGTATGCTAGCTTTTCTATCTTATGGCACCTAAGTTCGGCCTATTTGATGGCATGGCTAGTATAATATACAAGAAACTGAGTTTCTTCCTCACAAACAAGGGCTGAGTTGACTGCATACTCAATATTGGCCAAGTAAACATACAAAATTTTACCTTGCTTTGGCTTGGACAGTATTGGTGGGTTGACGAGGTATTGTTTAAGCTAATTAAAAGCTTCCTAACACTCAGGGGTCTATTCGAAACTACCAGTCTTCTAAGGTGTTTATAGAAATGAAGAGCTCGGTCTGTAGATTAAGACATGAATCGCGATAAGACCACAAAATAACCCATTAACCTATGCACATCTTTTCTAGTTCTTAGCTATTCCATAGCTACAATAGCATGGCACTTACTCGTGTTAGCTTCAATTCCCTACTGTGTCAACATGTAGCTTAAGAACTTACCCGCTCCCTCACTGTAGGTACATTTGCCAGGTTGAGACACATGCCATACTTCTGTAACTTAGCAAAGGTTTATTTCAAGTCAGCCAAATGATTCTCTTCAGTATGAGATTTTGGCAATAAGTCGTTCGTATAAACATTCACATTTCGACCTATATGTTTTCTGAAGATTTTTTTCATTAGTCACTAATAAGTGACCCCAGCATTTTTTAGGCCGAAAAGCATAACCTTATAACAATAGTTCCTTGGTCGATGATGAAGGTTGTCTTGTCTTCATTGTTTAGATACATCTTGATTTAATTGTAATCTAAATAAACATCCATAAAGCTCAAAATTTTATATCCCAAAGTATTATCTACTAACTGATCTATATTAAGTAGAGGGTACTAGTCTTTAAGACAAGATTTATTTAGGTCAGAAAAGTCCATACACATCCTCCACTTGCTATTAGACTTTTTGACTAAAACCACATTCGAGAGCTAAGTCATATAAGTTACCTCTCTTATGAAGCCTGCCTCTAATAATATATAAACTTCCTCATGAATGGCCTGCTGTCGTTTTGACCCACGGGTCTGCCTTTTTTGGCTAACTAGCTTAGAACCTGCATTAATAAATAGTATATGAAAAAAGAAATTAAGGTCAATACCTAGCATGTCGGAAGCTATGCATGCAAATAGGTTGGCATTGCTTTTAATAAGGTAAAAAATGATTGACATTAGAAGAGGATACTTCAGATCTGATATTCACTATCTGATCAGATTTTTCAGCCACTTAGATAGCAAGTAGGTAGTTGTGGGGTTCTGGTCAATGATCATCTTGCTCACTTCTATTGTCTAACTCCTGAACTAGTATTTAGTTGATAGTAGTTAGGGCAGGTTCAGAGTTTTCCAACTATTTTGGTTTAATCGACAAACTGGTATTATAACAGGTTTGAGCTTGCAACTGCCTTTTATTGACTCGACCTCCCCTTGACTAGTAAGGAATATCAAAATTAAATGTCGTGTTGAAAATATGGCCTAGAGTTTATACAAAGAAAGGCGACCCAAAATTATGTTGTAAGCGGTCAGACAATCAACAACCAAAAACTACACCTCAGCACTGGATAATTTAGGATAGTCACCTAATGTTACTCGGAGCTTGACAATTCCCTTAACCTCTACCTGGATACTAAAGAATCCTACCAATGTGCCAAGGTAATACACAAGATCAATGACCGAAAAGCCAAGCTTCAAGTAAGTACCAGAAAAAAAAATAAGTAAAGCTACCTTAATCGACCAACACTTTCCTGACCACGAAATTAGCCATGAAATAACTTATTACCATAAGGTCATTATGGTCACAATTAATTGTTTCATAGTCACGATTAATTGTACCATAAGATCAGGTTTAAATTAAAATCCTTATACGGCTTGCCTTTTGATGCCTTTTTCTAAAGACCCTAGATGACCCTCCACCTGGAAAGCCCTAGATATTGTATTAATAACCCCTGGTGTACCTCGTCTAGGGTTTTGGACAGAAGAGGTTCTATTTGGTGATCAGCTTTCCTGCCTTGGTTGATTCTAGGGTGAACGACCATGTCTGGGTTAGCAGCGTTCACCGTACACTCACCACCTTGAGGGGTTGGAATATCTGACTTAAAGCTGCACAGATGTCCCTTATGGAGAAAATCCTTGATCAAATTCTTAAGATGCTTGTAACTATCAGTATCGTGGCCGTTACCTCGAAGGAATACACAATATTTATCCTTGTCCATCCCTATAAAAGCTTTTGGAATAAGCAATTAGGTCAGTCAAGTTTAATAAATATCCTTCAAGACTCAAGCTCTTGGTTAATTTAAGAGCATGTAGAAGTCAAAACTCAGGACACAAGACCGGGTAGGCGACTTCTCTCTCCATGATTCCTTTTTCTTAGAGGTAGATCTTCTATCTTTTGATATATGAGCTTTACTGTGAGCTTTCCCTGCTACCTGAACTTCTTTCCCCATAATTTAGACTTCTCACTACCCTTTCCAACAGTTTGGTAAGACTCGAATGAGGGTCCAAGGTTAAGTTATCTTGAACGTAGCCAGGCAGGAGGTTGGCTTGGAGAGAATGTATGGGCATAAATTTTTTAAGATCTTGTATCTGAAGTGATAATTGATTGGATCACTGTATGAAATCTTTTAGAAACTCACCCTTTTGGTGCCGCAGTGTTTCAAGATCTTTGATGCATTATGCTTATCAAAAAATGAGCCATAAATAGTCTTTTTATATTTACAAAATTGGATATGGAGTTTAGTGGCATGCTCAAAAACCATTGAAGGGCGGGTCTTTTCAAAGTGACCAGAAAGGCTCTGCACTTCAACTCTTCCCTCAAGCAATTAAGTAACATAATCAAATTCTAATTCTCTAAGTGCTCACGAGGAGCTATCATATTGCTTGTGCTGAGGCTACTTTGCTTGAAATACCGGGGGAGAGAGTAACGCATAATGCATTTTGAGAATGGATATGGGTCACTATCTTTTAATGCTTCCTTAGTCGAAGGCACTTGCTAGATATTGTCTGGGTTTACTACCGAAGGTGCTGACTTGACTAGAAGAGCAGCACGGCTTAATTCACTTGGGTTGGTGGTTGTTGGTTGGATGTTGGTGTGTTTAAATTATTAGAGGGTCGGGACTCGATAGAGACCTCTTTTTAATGACATTGTCATCTATAATCATCCAACTCAGCAACATTCACACACCGCTCCTGCTCAAGGGCCTCTATCCTCCATAGAAGTAATTGGAAACCAAGAGGATGAGAGTTCAAGCTGGCCTGTTGCTGCAGATCGATGGGTGAGTTTGAGAGAATTTCCTAAAGAGGACGAAGGGTTAGAGGAAGGTTAAAGGCTGGGCCAGGTATGTGTGGAAGTATTATAGGTATTGGAAGTTAGGTAACAAGGACATCTCCAGGGAAATTATTTGTATCCATGGTAAGTTAACACAGGAACAAACAGAGATTTGGAATATTAAAGACCTTTCGGTTCCCCATAAACAGTGCCAAATGTTGATGGCTGTGTTAACAACGAGTCAGATGGCACTCGGATCCTACTATGGCATGCACCAGACTAAGCTAAGAAGGGGTACCTATTGAGCAAAGAGATTTGCAAGATGCCGAGTCACTTGTTCCGAGCTTCAGTGATAAAATCAGTACAGTCCAACTCTGTTCAAAGTAAAAGATGTGCTTCAAAAAGTGTCTTAAGTACCTGTGCAAATGGTGTATTTATAAGTAGGATACGTAACTTGCTAGAGGAATGTACACGTGTCGGAAGAGAGTATCTAGGCTAACTGTGCATTAAGCCTGATTTGTGGGCCTAATATGGTCATATACAGTGACATATATGGTTATTTAATCTATTGAACTATAATCTTTCATTGTTAAATATTTACAGTTAATCAACAAATATTCTTGTTTGAATGAGGAACTATCCCCACATATATGTTATAAGTTCAACATCACTGTAAAATTTGATGAATTTTTTTATCCTTTTAATATTTTTGGATTCTTTTTTTCTAAAAATTCTAGCTTGTAATTAAAGTTACTTGACACTGCCATCACTGTTAACACCCAGCATTACCACTAGATCACTACCATTGTCGTATCACTAACCAATGTTTCACAAAAGAAAAAAAAATTAATTTACGTAACACAACAAGAGATCCAAGTTGCTTAAGTGCTTAGTGATGGAGAGATAAAGTGCTTATTCAAATAATAAGGTTGGACAAATAAATTCTTAAAGAATCACTACCTTAATTGTCAACTAGAGAAAGCCTCGATGACTTAAAGGCTAATAGGTTGTGAACCTCATACTAACAGAAGCCATAAATACTTGATTCTTAGCCTTAATGAAGATAATAAATGAAGGTGGTTAAGGGTCATAATTGAGATTTGAAGGTAAATTGGCAACGTAATAAGGATCTAGATCCGTTCATATTATAGGCATAACATAACCAATTATGTTAGCATCATAACCGTTCATTCACTTTTGGATGACCACGATACATATTTATTTCGTTTACATGTAAGCAGACTTTAATTGTATTTACATGTAAATAAAACAAAATTACCCATCGTGACCGTCCAAAAGTGAATGGATGACTGATCATATTATTTTGCTAACATGACCGAATCCAATTCCACATAACAGTGAGCTTTTAATATAGTATTTCTTGAGATTTCTAAGTGGGCATTTATCATGAAGGTGAGGAAGGTGAGCATTTAATGGACTTAAACACCCATTCATTAATGGAGATGGTAAGATTTTAGGCCTAAGGGTGCTTTACTTATAGCTCGTTTGGATGTGGTGGAAAAACAAAAAGAAATGTCTTCTATCAAAAGCAGAAGTTATTTTGCGTTTGGATGTAGTGATTGAAAATTAATTTTAAATCGAGAAAGACGTTTGAATACAAAACTATAAAAGAAATTTATACTGATAAAATTACTGAAAATGATATGCAGAAAGAATTTTTTTATATAGTGTTTGGATAAAAAATACTTTTAATAATAATTCTAAAAATTATACTTCTTTACTTAAAATTAAATTTAAAATTGTAAAAAAAATTTAGTTAATTATTATTTTGAAATTTAGAATTACAATTTTATGAAATTTTAAGTTTTTAATTAAAAATAATCAAGTTCTAGATTGTAACCAATAACTAATTATAATTATATTACTAAATGTATTTATGAATTCAAAATTTGTACAAATTTCATTAACCACATAAATGATTTGTGGCTTTCTACCAAAAAAATAATTGCTAAGTACAATAAATAAATTAAACATGACAAATTAAAATAAAGAGTGGGTCAAGTATTTAATTTTATTGTAGGATATTACAAATAATTTCTTAAACAAAATTAATTTTTATGATTTAAAAAATTTTATAAAAGAAAATACATCTTCCCTTTTCCCACTTTTCTCTGCAACCGCTCTTTCTCTCTCTTACTCTCCATCCTTCTTCAACTTCAAAGCTTCTTTTCTCTTCTTTCTTCTCCCATAATACCCTTTTTCCACTAAGGTTCCATAGACCATCTCCGAATATGTTTAGATCGCATCCAAGATCAAAGAATCCTAGTTTTTGAACCAAAAATTACAAGACGGTGAGGGACAAGCTTACCTGGTTAGAGATAGCGATGGCGAAACAAAAGAAACCGCGATGGCAAGAATGCAGTAGAACTTCAAACGAAGCAGATATAGTTCTTCGGCCTTCAAGTTAGGGGTATTTTGGTGATCATTCCTCTTCCACTTTAATTCTCTCTCTTTTACTGTAGTTCTTTTTTTCAAAAGTCAAAAATTTTGGCTTCTGAAAAAAAACCAAAAACTCCTTTTTTTAGTGGTTCTCTTTTTTTTAGAAGCCCAAAAAAATGTCCCTTTTTTTCGTAGAAGGATTTGTTTAAAAAATGACATTTTTCAACAAAAAAACTAAAACAAACGCAACCTTAATCTGTCATAGGGAAATAAGTCAAATACTACAGGAGTATCATACTCTTGCCATTGGGATTGTGTCACGTAGCATTAATTTTGCACTTTTTGGTAAAAAAACACCATATGTTGTAATCCTAACGGCGAGAGTACGGTACTACCGTAATACCATACATTTACTCTTATCATTTGACACTTCGCTTAGTCTAGGTGGGCGTATACATTGGTTCCAAATTCTGTAATATCATACTCTCACTGTTGTGATTGTACCACGTGGCATTATTTTTGCACTTTTTGGTAAAAAAAACCACATGGTGTAATCCCAATGATGAAAGTACGGTACTACCATATAATAGTACATTTACTCCTATCATAGGATGCTTCGCTTAGTCCAGGTAGGCATATGCCTTAGTTCCAAAGCACGTAGTATTATACTATTGCCGTTGGGATTATGCCATATGGCATTATTTTTGCACTTTATGGTAAAAAAAAAAACACCACATGGCACAATTCCAATAGCAAGAGTATGGTACTACCATAGTACCATATATTTACTCCTATCATAAGACGCTTTGCTTAGTCTAGGTAGGCATATACCTTGGTTCCAAAGCATATGGATACTAGGGGAAAATGTCTAACACGACCACAATACTGAGTCTTTAGTACTACAGTGCCTCTTCTCTTGACACGTGGAGCTATTTTCCATGAAAGATACTAACCTAGAACACTAAACAAACTAAGGGAAAAAGGGGCGAGAAAACGTATAGTGCTCAAAAAATGCTTAGTGTAGCAGTACAATACTACGGCTTCCTTCCTTCAGTGTTCAAGGGACGACGCTCTATCCACGCAACCCTTTGGCCACACAACCACTGTCAAGATGCCCTCTGTCGAGTTCAGGTAAAACACTAAGAGTGCAAAGAAAGATGCTTCTCACTCTCTGTTTTAGTACCTCTGTTTGGCTGTGTTGCAACTCGCAAGCAACCTTTAGGTAATTCACTTCTTAAAAATAGTAGAAAGAGTTAGAGTGGAGAAAAGAAGATATTTATATACGTGTGAAGATATTTATTTGAAAATAAGATAGCAAGTAGGAAAAGAACCTTTAC
>JASKGM010084101.1:0-14254 GCA_034509205.1 Ceratonia siliqua | reverse complement strand
ATATCCCAAAATTACATGGTAAATTTTGGATTTGGATCCCATTATGTTCTCAAGGAACATAAAAATGAGAGTGGGACCCTGTTAATTGGGTCCCACTTTTCCAAAAAAGTGGACCTCGCTTTGATTTTTTCACACTAAAATGAGAACATGATTCCATTATGTTCGTTGAGAACATAATGAGATCCAAATCCGTAAATTTCGGAGAAAAAAAGAGATACATGAGTGAAATACACATAAATTAAGTAGACCTGACTCATTTGATGAATGATCCACTTATTTAGTCTCTTTTTTTTTTTCCTTTCCATAATTTATATGGTGAATTTCAGAATGAAATTGAGAGAAACACAATCCTATGTTTTGTGGGAGCATGATAATATCTAAATCCAAAAAACTGAACTACTTTCTTATATGTTTAACTAGAACAAGAACGGGGTTTGAATTACCAGTGTTTCATCAATAGCTTTGGAGTCCAAAACAGCCTTATAGCCTTTGTATATGTGATCCTCAGATGACTCTTCTTTTGCTTGCTTTTCAGAATCACAAAAATATTCCATCACACAACCTGCACAATTAATTGAGACTAAGTATTTTATATCAATTAAGAATACTAACACAAATATAGACACTATGACATTATATAATTTAAAATATTACCTCATATTTAACTCATATTAAAAACATTTAGGATTAATTTTTGAAGTGTTTGGTGTTTGATAGTAATTTGAAAGCTGAAGTACCTTGGATTGACTTGGCTAGCCCTTCGAGCTTTGAAATGGTGGAATTATGGAGGTCTTCCCCGGACCAATTTGGAAACAGAAATAGGCTCATTAGAAGGCAAAGACCACAGCCTATGGCAATGGTGGAGATGCGATCCCTTGCAATCTTCCACACATTGTTTATGCGGTAACTTGACACAGTTATCAAATTAAAGGTCAAGAGAAATATCAGAACCCCATAGTCATAATTCTTCTTTATATAGGGAATGAACCTCGCATAAGTAGTTGTAGCTCCTGCCAAACAAAATTGAAGCATTAAGACTTTCGAACATCCCCATTAAAGAATAATTGTTGCTTCTTTCACAGGTAAGACCAATTATTTAATTAGTATGTTCTACTTATATTCAAAATTCCAAATTCACAAAAGCAATATTAAATAATAATTCAGCAACACATAGTTTGAAGCCCTGATTTACAGTACAGAAAAACCTGTTGAAAGTTCTTGAAATTGGAGGATAATTTAGATTACGAAGTTAGGCCTTTGAGTAGCAAAATTCCCACTAAAGAAAGGGAGTTTTCATAGCAAAATGTTTTGGTTGTTAGTCTGAATATCTATGGATCAGTTAAGTCTCTCGTAAACATTTAAACAAACAGGTTTCATATGTAAAAACTACATTGATACATCAAGAAGGAAAGCAAGTGCTAGATTTACTCTCCAAGGAAAACTACACTGCCTCTTTTAAAATCTTTCTTTCATATGGAAGAGACTACCTCTAATTTTTGCTGGTAAGATTTGAAAAGTGGAGGATCAAATTCTTTACCCAAATCATGACCTAATAGAAACTCATTGATATGGGTTGGAAATTGTATGAAGAAGAAAAACAGTCAATTTGTGGTCATAGAATTATTTGTGTTTATATCTTACAGCAGACAACTCGTAATGAATAGATTCCAAAGCTAAATGAAAAAAGAGATCTTGAGCTATGAAAACAATTGAAGAAACACAACTACGTCAAGTCTAGAGAACCAACCGCAAATAAAAGTATGATAAGATGTGAAAATAAAAGAATGGGTTAGATAGATAAATGCCCACCACTCTAAGAAATCCACAATTTTACATACAGAGCCTGTATACTCACCATACTCTACAATCCACCAAGGAAATACAGAAATGCAAAGTTCACCACTCAATCAAATCCTCCAAAGAGATACAGAATTAAATGAAGAAGGCTCTTCATTTGGTGGGAAAGCAAGTGCATGATTGACTCTCCAAGGAAAACTACACTACCTCTTTTAAAATCTTTCTTTCCATTGAAGAGACTACCCCTAGTTTTTGCAGATAAGATTTGAAAAGTGGAGGACCGAATTCTTTACCCAAATCACGACCTGATAGAGATCATGCTTACCCAAAAGAAAGACGGCAGCTCCAATGAAAACAGCTCGAAAAATCGTGCCGGGAGCATCTGCAACATACTCAATCAAGAATGCCAATGAGCCTGCTAAGAGAGTCCCCAATCCTCTGTTCATTCCTTTGCATAATGTTGCCCCTGCAATCAGAGAGGAGAAACAAAAGAGATGAAGCAAACTATTTGAACAAAACCCCTGATCCCAGATCAAATGAATTGAGAAAAGAATCAGAAAAAACGTGACTGTGTAGCCGCACCTACAGTGAACTCCATGACAACAACCACAGTCATGACAGCCCACATAGCGTTTTCCCCAACCCCTTTGAACAAGGGCTCCATTAGATAAAGCAAGGAAACCAGTGTCAAAGCCAGACCCACTTTCAAAGAATGGATCACCCTTCTCGGATCCTCTTTGCCCACTTTCCACATCGTCCTCCATGCCAAACCTGGGAATTTTTTCACTTTACCAGCAAAACCAGATCTCCTGTCACGAATTTCACCTTCAGCCATTGGGATTTTCAAGCTCTGGGAACAATCTTTGATGGGAAAACCATTAATAGTTTCAGTTATGATATAGTGGGTACTTTAATTCCTCTTTGTTTTTAGCTAAAAAAGCATGTACAAGGTGGCAGGGGAAGAGTATTAAAAATAGTAGAAGAGAAACTGATATTTTCTTCCTTTGAGGGTGGGGAGATTTTAAAAATATATACAGATTGTTCCAGCCGTTTCACTAGTGCGATCCATTGAGATCACAAATGAAACTGAAGGTGGTAGCGTTCAATCACAGGTGCTTAGAGTCAATGTTCATCGGTGGTGGCAGAAGAAATTAAACTGTCTCACCAAAACTGGTTGTTATTATATTGGTGAAGGAGGTGCCTTGAATTGTTTTTATATTTTGGTGGTGAAATGGTTCACCTTTTTATGGGGGATCAAAAGAGAAAAAGAACAAAATTATAAACATGTTTTTTTTTGTCCGTATTTGATTGATAAAAAATATTAGTTTTAAATGACAATAATTTTTCTTAATTGTGTGAAAGAAGCAATAAATTAGAGATTCTCCTATAAAAAATAATCAAAATCAAAATTAAGACTTTTTGGATATTTTTACTCGAATAAAAATTATAATATTATTTCAAATATTAATGATATTGTTAAAAGAGCTTGTTGAAAATTTTGGTTAAATGATACATTATTTTTTATTACAATGCTTTTAAAAAAAATGATTATCACAAAAAAATTTTTTTGCAACTCATCTAAACAGATCTTAATTTGTTAATTTTTTATTAACTAAACCTATTAAAAGTAGTTATGTAGACAAATTGAATAATTATTTTAATAAAATTTACTTTTGATAAAGAATTACAACTTTTACAAGGATAATTCTATCCTACAACCTTACATTTGGGACAGGAGGCATGCTGTCACTCTTTGAGAGAGGCTGTATAGGCTGACTATAAGTGTGGATCCTACGTCGGACCCACACCTATAGGGACCGGTTTGCCTTACTGTCTCAAAGTGAGATAGTAAGATAGCAACATCTCTCTTACAAAAAATAATTTGACATAATCTCATAAAGTCTCAATCACCCATTGCTTCATATAAATTTGTGTGGGTATCAATGTCCTATTCAAGGAACTAAATTTCGAGTGTTTTGGTCGAAACGCTCGAAAAATTTCGATTTCGTATGAAATCGAAACGAAATGTCATTCTAATTTCGAAATAGTAACGAATCATAAGATTTCGATTCGTTTCGGTGAAAATCGAATGAAAAGCACCGAAACGACAAAAAAAAAAAGAGAAGAGGGATTATGATAATTTTTACTGCTTTCATATGAGTTAGATTGATTATTGTGACCATGTAGAGAAACATTATCAATTTCCTCTTAGATTATATTCATATTCTGGATATTTACCTTATACACATTCTACTGTTAATTGATTCAAACTTTTTAATGATCATTATTGATTATGTACTATGTAATTTGAGATTTTGAGTATAATATGTAATTTGTATTAAATTTTATATATGTCACATGTTGTTAAAATTTATTAACATTAATTATATTAATGTTATTTTAATGAGAATATAATTATTCAATACTATGTTATCTAATTATATATATCTATATTATTATTATCATGTTAAAATACTTTATAATTAAAAAAATTATTGTTTAAACTTATTCGAAATATTTTTTAAAAACTCTTCCGTTTCCACGAAATTTTTGAAATGTTTCGAAACATTTCTGTTTCCTGAATCACCGAAACGCTACCTCGAAATGAAATTTAATACCTTAATTCTATCACTTCTCTATGCTTTCCAAATAAGGATTTTGTAAAAGATTGTAAGCTTATTTTTATAAGAGTATTCTTTTGATATGTGTACGTGATTGTTCCTAGTTAGCTAAATCTATAAAGAAAAATGATACTCTATTCGTTTTAAATTATCTGTCGTTTTAGAAGTTTTATTTTGTTTCAAATTATCTGTCATTTTATATTACTGATGAAGTATTAATTGTTATTTTTCCAACGTTACCCTTATTTATTGTTATTTTCAATAGAGTAGTAATAAGAGTTTAAATTAACTTTGATAAGGGTAATTTAATCAAGTATAATTATTTTTTACTAGAATTGAGGCTATTTAATAGTTATCTTAATTATTGTGTCATTATCTTAAACGACAGATAATTTAAAACGAGTAGAATTAATCTACACTAATTTCTAGAAATATTATTCTTACAAATTTTTTTTGAAAAATTTTATAAATTTATTTTGTCTCACTTGATATTATCACGTCCATCTTATCACATTAAAATTTAACCTCCGTCAACATAATATATAATAAGTTTGTGAAATTGATAAAAATAAAATTTGTGAGACTTCAATATGAGAAATCAATCCAACATTATGTTGTCTCTTCTTTTTCTACTATGCTATATTAGTTAAGGGGATGTTTGGAGGACTCCAGCCCATGACACCTTAGTCATTACTCAAACCTCATAGCCATCTTGGCCGGGACCAAGATGGTCACCAGGATTGAACAGTAATTAAAGTATTATTGGTTCTATTCTTAAAAATGTCCCTTATTGCATAAGAACAAAAATTAAAATAACATTGAAGAGCTAAGATGGCACATCAGGCTTAGGATTAGTTATTAAAAATAATTTTAACCTAAAAACTTAAGCTATTAAAAAAATGTTTATAAATAATTTTATTAAATCCTTAACACTTTTTTTCTTATCAAAGTTATCTTTTAAACTTAAAGTATAAATGATTTAATTATGAAAAATGAGAATAATAAATATTGAATTCTTAACTATTTAATCATAAAAATTTTAATATCATGTTAAAAATTATTTTAATTCAAAAAAATTTATTAGGAAATATCATATGAATAGTTTTATATAATCTTTTTTAAGACTAGTTGGGTTGATATGCACTTGACAATGTGGGATATCTACTTTTGACTAGCAAAGGACACTTGTAAATCCGTTTCTTGTCGCTATGACTATTTTATGTGTTATTTTAGAAACATCTTTATACTCTCCAGTAAGCTATCTTGTCATTTATTCCAACAAATGGTTCTTATTGTAATGATAGTATACTAAACAATTCTAGATCACAATTTTATTATTTTGCTATTGAAAAACTCTACACTTATTCAAAGATAAGGTAACCTAAAAGAAAGGTACACCTGCTTATCTATGACTCAAGGATCTAGGGATGCAGTTTATAAAATATTTCTATTAATTAAATGGTACGTTTGATAACAATTTTTTAATATTATTAATGCTTTATGTACTTATCAATTTATTTTCTTATTATATATATATATATATTTCATTATTACTTAAAAATAAAAATAGAGTTATTTTAATGTTTTTATGAGGTAGTAACGAATTCATTCAAAATCATATTATAATAATATAAATAAATTACTTATTATCAATTATTTATTAAATTGAAATTGAAATTTTTTAATTTGGCTCTCTCTAATTATTGACCTCATATGAATATGCTTAAAAATTTAAAATAGGGTAAATAGTCTATTCCATTGGAAAAATAGTGCCGGAAGGACAAAAAATATTGAGTTAATTAAGTTGGATATTTTAAGTCATTATGTGTGGTATAGTTAGGAGGAGTTTAAATAATTTATGAAAAAAATTTAAATTCAAAATTATTAAAAGAAGTTAAGGTTTGGAATAGTTTTTTAAAATTATTTTTTTGTTTGATGAGAATAAAAAAATTTATTTAGGTAAATATTTTTATCAGTATTTTTAAAAATTGTTTCTAAAAATAATGACTAAAAAATAAAAAATGAAGAATAATTTTTATATGTTTTGGCTTGTTTTTATCTTATGTTTTCTAAAAAACATAAAAAATAATTGATGAAAAATATTTTTACTTAAACAAGCTTTTTTTTTTTATAAAACTATTTATTATAGTTATTTTTAAGAATTATTTTTAAAAATAATAAAATAAAAATCGTTCCAAACAATTCCTAAAAATATGGTGAATTTAATTCAACATCAGTCCCTTAGATAAGGTTGTTATAACGTTGGCCAAAAAAAGAGTAATTAATCCTCTTATTATTATTTTTTTTTACAAATCAAAGACTTACTAATTTGAATCACTTTTTTGGTGCATTAGTGAATTATATATGTTGGCTCATATAACTTTTCAAAAATTAAAAAATTTAAATATATAAAATCCTGAAATATTCAATATTTTAATTAAAGATTAATGAAAACATTTAAATATAAGATCTTAATAAAATTACAATATCATATTTTATAATTAATTATTAAAATCTATATCATAAAATTAAAAAAAAATGATTTACCCATAAACTTACCAATTATATGAATTTATTAATCAAGTTATGAGTTAAATGAGTCGGACTCCACTTCTAAGCATGTTTTTATAAAACATAACCCAACACTTAAGTGGGTATAACGAGTTAACCTATGGGAACCTAATTTTGATAATTGCACTAATGAAATTTTTTTTTTTTTGAAATTTATGAGATTTTGATAGAAATAATTTACTTGTGGAATGACTATGACAGCCACCGTCAGTAGTTGGGAATCATTATTCTTATTTAATAAGTCTATGACACCTTTTAAGAAACATAACAACATACATTAATTTCCCACCTCATTATTTGTAGGCATGCTAGCATAAAAAAGGAACCTTATGATGGGGGAAATATTA
Source organism: Ceratonia siliqua (assembly GCA_034509205.1). Classification (NCBI taxonomy): domain Eukaryota; kingdom Viridiplantae; phylum Streptophyta; class Magnoliopsida; order Fabales; family Fabaceae; genus Ceratonia; species Ceratonia siliqua. Next base: position 6,918 of record JASKGM010084101.1, on the reverse strand, counting down.
TCTTACATCTCATTCTTTTTTTTATTTTTTATATATTTTTTATTTTTTAAAATTAAATAATTATTTTTTATCTTATATATATTTTTTAGAATTTTTAAGATATTTTTGAATTTTTTTATATTCCTTTTATTATTTATCTATAATTTTTTTACTATTCATTTGTAACTTAAAAGATTTTAAAAAAATATGAAAATATCTTAAAAAATTATAATAAAAATTCATCATATAAACATATAATTAATTAATTTTATAAAATAAAAATTATTAAAAAAATTCTAAAACACCCATTCAACCTGTAAGGGAGTGCTCGCCTATGATAGGTCTACCAATGGAGGGACAAGGAAGAATATGGGATTCACGGTCTCTCAATTTTAAATTTATCCATAAATGAACAAATTTTAGGGGAGTCCTAATCAATTATTTAATTATTTAGTATTTAATATATAAGTAAATTATTATAATTTTTCTTAAATTTGACAATACAGTATTTTTTTTATTTCAAATTATTTTAAGGTAATGACATAAGAATTAAGAAAATTATTAAATAATCTCAATTCTAACAAAAAATAATTGTATTTGATTAAATTATTATTATTAAAATTAATTTAAACTCTTGTTATTATTTTATTGAATATAACAATAAATAAGGGTAATGTTAAAAAAATAACAATTAATACCTCATTGGTAATGTAAAACGATAGATAATTTGAAACAAAATAAAAATCTTAAAACGAAAGATAATTTGAAATGGAAAGAGTACTTGACATCATTTTATTTTTTAAAATGACACTTAACTTTCTTATGAAAGTAAGAAAATATCAATTTATCCTTATTTTTTATTTATCTACCATATTAGTATTAAAAGTAAATTAATTTTTTTACATCTTTATAAAAGAGCGAGTATCATTTTAAAATTTAGAAGGATGCTGAGTATTATATTACTAAATTTTAAGGGAAGTTATGGTAATATATTATTGATATTACATAAGGGTCTTGTTAAGTTACAACACTGTGTAAACACACTGTACGATGCAAATACTCTTTTAAAGGTTATTCGATCAAATTCAAATGTATGTAGTCGTTCGATCAAATTCTTTCCTCTTAAGTTTAGATTCATGTAATACTCTCTTCCTCAAAAACTAAAATAATATATATTACTTTTCTTCTCTCTCGCTGCTTTTTCTCTCTTTCTTCTTTTATCTCTTTTCTCTCTCATCCTCCTCCTCTTTCTTCGTCTTCATTTTCTATAAACTCTCCAAGGAACCTTGAGGTTGAAAAGAACAATCTATGATTTTTTACAATTTGGTTACCTCTAATTGCAATCTATTTAATTTTTTTTTCATAATTTAGTTGTAGTTCATTTCATAAAGAGGAAAAAGAATTTTTATAAACTGCTTGAGAATTAGGAGCAGGTTATGGTACTCACATATTGAAAAACAAATATCTTTACTTCACCACAAAGGGATTAAGATAAAATGAGCTATTGGGTACTGGTAGATTTAATGATGTCTTCAAAGGAATAATGCCAATTTCTAAAATCAAAGTTGCAGTGAAGAGAGAGGAGGATGAGAGAGAACAAAGAGAGAAGAAGAAAAAGATAAAGGGCAGAGAGAGATAAGAAAAATAATATATATTATTTTAGTATGTTGGGAAGAGAGTATCTCATGAATTCAGACTTAAGAGAGAAGAATTTGATCGAACGGCTCCATTCGAACGACCTTTAAAAGAGCACTGCACAGTATAATGCGTTCATACAGTGCTATAACTTAGCAAGACCCATTACATAATATGGTATAAGTCTAATTAACCCTTGTTAGTGCAAATTGAGGTCAAACACTCAAGAAGAGGGGTTGAATTGGGTGTTGTAAATTCTTTAAAAACTTTTTCGAATTGGTAGAAACTATTTCTTATATGAGAAAACAAAAGAACTTGGTTGCTCATTTTTAAATCCTTGTGAAAGTTGGATCAATTTAGAGATACTTGTTAAAACAAGTTCCTTCAAAATATATTGTTAAAACTTAAACACAGGGATTGCAAGATCAATGATTATAACAAAAGATATGCAAAGATTGATCTTTTTAAGAAATAAGTATAAGTTGAGCAATCTTGTTTAAGAAACTGTGAGTAAGTAAAAGTACTTACGAGAAAATGATAAGAGAAATTCACACCATTATGTACAGTCATTCAGATTCAACAAGAGTCAGATCTTACGCCCACTTCCCAAGCACAAGGCAATGGAATTTTACTATGAGTAATTACAAATTATAGGAACAAGCTATACATGGCTTTTACAACCAAGATCCTGGTAAACCTACTTTCCCACTGAGTGTTTTAGAGCTGTTAATGAGAGCTTGCCTGTCTCAACCCGTCCCAACCCACCAAGGTGGCAGGTTGGGAGGTGCCCAACCTGCCCCGCCCCACCTAAAATAAGTCTATGATACCTTTTAAGACACATAAGAACATACATTAATTTCCCACCTCATTATTTTGAGGCAAGTGAGCATAAAAGAAGGATCCTCATAATATATCTCTCATTGGAGGGACATGGAAGAATGTGGCATTCATAGGCAAGGTATTAAATTTTGATTCGAGGTACCATTTCGGTCACCTAGGAAATGAAAATGTTTGACACATTTCCAAAATTTCAAACAAATGAAAGATTTTTAAAGAAACGTTTTGAATAAGTTTAAACAATAATTTTTTTTTTCAATTTTAAAGAATTTTAACATAATAATAATGATATATATATATATAATTTGATAACTTAGTATTGAATAATTACATTCTTATTCAAATAACATTAACATAATCAATGTTAATAAATTTTAACAACATGTGACATATATAAAACTTAATACAAATTATATATTATACTCAAAGTCTCAAATTACATAATACATAATAAATAATGATCATTAGAAAGCTTGAATCAATTATAATAAAATTATTTAATATCTAATGAGGTTTTAAATATATTAATGTTTGTCAATTAATTATTTTTATTAATTATTATATATATAATATATTACAATATATATAGAATAAATAAATTAATAAACATTGCCTTGAAAGCATGTCTTGTTCATAAATCAATATAATTGTTATATTTACTAAGATACAGATGAATATTCTAATATTTGCCTATTTTTTGGGTATTTTTATGAATAAATGACTTCTGAAATTTTTGGTACTTTTAGAGAATCTAGAATAAACTAGAACTGAAAGGGAAAAAAAAAATCTTCTTCATCAGTCAATTTGCTTCTGGATATTCAAATTAATTAGTCTATTATTTTGTAAACAAGTAAACATTTCAAATTATTATTATTAGTAACCAGCTGTCAATTTTTGGTACTGAATCTAGAATAAAATCAATAAATCTATACTTTTTAGATATAAAAATCCATCTAACTCTTACTACCAAATTCCATATGTGAAAAGGAGAGGGATTTATATTTTACGCAAGGTTTTCTTTTGAGTTCTAAGTCTTCTCACTTATTGCCTATGACCAAATTCCAGAATTAGAATGGCGCTCCTCCTCCTATGCTCTGTTCGACAGCCAAGATTTTTGCTTGAGTCGCTTCTTGGCTCTTTTGCTCGGAGATCTCACCTTAGAGGTGCTGGGATTGGGAGTCTAGGACGATGGGGTGCTTGCTCTTGGAGGTTGCTGCTCTTTCCTTAGATGGATTTGAAGAGTTTTTCACTGTTTTTCAGAGCTTCAGAGGCAAGTTTTCAATTTCACTTGAGGTTAAATGATTTCTGAACTATTGTGTATTTGATTTTGGCTGTGAATTATTTGGGAAATCTCTGTTCCTTTGTATTGAAAACTGAAAAGTTGGGAATCTCTTCAGTCTTTATTTTTTTTTTCGGATTAGAGTTTCAGTTTCAGTGTAATCTTTTGTTTCGTTGCATTTCGTAAAATGGTGATTTTTCTTCGAAAATCACCAACTTGTTCCCACTTCGTTCAAAAAGGTGGAATTTCAAAACTATTTGGCTGTGCCATTTCAGTCACGCATGAACCAGAATTTTTCATGGGTTTCAACCGAAATAAGACGAGATTTTGAACATTGTTCATAGGTCTCTCATTTTTAAATAATTATTTAATTATTTAAATATTTTATATATATGTGTAAATTATTTTAATATTTTTTTTTAAGTTTGATAATATAATACTCGACAACTTTTAGTTTTTGGATGACATGGTGTAAAAAGACTACATTATCCTTACTTTTCATTTATCTACCATATTAGTGTTAAAGGTAAATTAATCTTATCACATCTTTTAAGAGAGTTGAGTATCATTTTAAAAATTAGAAGAATACCAAATATTATATTATCAAACTTTAAGGGAGGTTATGGTATTATGTTCTTAATATTACATAATATGGTATGAGTCTAATTAACCTTGATGGACTCAGCCTAATAAATCAAAATTGGCCCAAATTCCTAGTAAAGGACCATGGAAAAACTCTGGTGTCGAGAGAGAGTAACAATGAATGGACTCGTCATGTCTTGCAAAAAGACATGATCATCAAGTACAAGCAATCGTTACCGTCCGTGTAAAAACAAACGGCCACAATTCTTTTAAAAGAACATAAAAAAAAGTATAAAATTATGGCCGTTCGCATACTAACATCCCACATCATGCAACATGATGGGATCCGGATCCAGACACTATGGCATATGGGTAACCTTGTTAACTACCTCTTGGAATCACACAGTCATTTGATAGGCTCTATACAAGGGCTTCCTTTTTATGCAATAAACTAGTCTAGACAATTTAGTCCTAACTTCTCATAGCCATAACAATATTTAGGGTGAGTTCTCACCTCGATGATTCAAAATCCATTTTCCATTAATTTGGTATCTCTTGAACTAACCTGAACCACATTGAGTAACTTTTAGTTACCAAACTGCTCTTGGTAATGCAGCAGTACTATTTTCATGAATATATTCAATTACAAATCTATAGGACATAATCCTTTTGCTCGAAATAGGAACATCTAAAAAGATTCTCAGATTGGGTGATTTGACATACGAGTAATTCCGTTAGTTCACCATACTACTCACTAGAACGAGAAGAGATAACTCATGGCTTCTCATTGGTCAAAGTCAACTACAGGGAACCTTTGGAATTTTGTACATATAGAACCCAGAATCGGAGTAGAAATTTGAGATTCTAAGAGAATTAAACGAAGAATTTACTAAAGATTAGTTAGGGGTTGGATTACCTACACTTTGGCAGCAAGAATTCCTCCCCTCTAATCCCTATAACCCCTAGAATCTCCTTTTGAGTTTTCTTTCTCTAAGTTCTGGTCTGCCCTCTATTTATAGGCGGAACCCACTATGTCAAGTTGACCAGTATATGTGGTCCGGTCGACCGAACTCTACATACTTTCAAATTTTGTAGCTTTTACCATGAGAAGGGCTGGTTAGGGTTCATTAGGTTGCGTTTATATCTCTGGTATGCTAATTTGGCCACAATACGTGACACCAGATGAGGCCTAAACTTTCTCATTGTGAAAAACTGAGTTCCTAAGATTTCTATGTCTTTGCCACAGCGTGCTTCATTTGTAAACCTACTCTTAATGAGAGTTGACTCTAACATTACTTCTCTTTCCCTAATTACAGAGGGGAGGGTCCTTTGGCTGGTTTTTACTTTTTAAGAGAAAACATCGAGAAATGAGAAGATTTCCTAATTCCTATAGTACAACATAGTTTGAGTTAGAATACAGTGACTCACTAGTATCCTATTTTAAAATGTGGCTATAGTATAAATCTCAAATTAAGATTTGTAGACCAAACATGAACTTGGTTTAAGGAGAAAACTTTACATATAATATATACGAAAAATTTTAAGTAGATAAATTTATAAAAGATGATTTTTCATATTGTACCATATCAATTGGATAATATTCAATGAATATAAGTTATATGTGAATTTTAAATAAAATAAAATAATTAATGTATTATGTGATTCAAGTAGTATCTATTATACCTTATATAAAATTTATACATCATTTATATTTATTAAATATTACACCCATAATATGATATATTGTATGTGTGTAAAAAAACTTATAAGTTTAAATTGGAACCATGCTAAATTTATTGTGTTTGATTCTCTTTCAATTACTATACATTATTAGCTCTTTTTCTACGTTCTTTAAATTCTGCATAATCTGTGCATCTTACATTCAACTTCGATCTTCTGTTTGTCTGCCTTCACATTGAATTGTTTAAGGCTTTAATTTTCCAAGGTTCTTGAAAAGAAGTTCTTATTTATGCAGAATTTTCTATTTTTCTTCTAAAAAAATTAATTCACCCCCTCTTGAATAACTAGTCATTTCTAACAATTATAATATCGTTAATTTTACTATACAATTAATATATTGTTCTTGAAAATTTATTTTATTGAAATATTTAGACAAAGATAAAATTTAAATAAAACTAACTATACCTGAATATACAAATTTAATTTAATTATGTTTAATATATATCTCAATATATGTTTTTCTTATAATAAAATTACATATTTATCTTTATTATAAATTGTGTAACAGTTTGAATAAATTTATTTTGAATTTAACTGAATTTTTTAAAAATAAAACTCAAATATAGACTAAAAAATAAGAGAGTATAAGAGCCTGTTTGGCCTTGTTGCAAAATTTTGAATTATTTGAAAATCACTTTTAAAAAAAATTAGTTTCTCAAAAAGTGCAGTAACAAAAAAAGAAATTTAATGTTTGGCTAATCATTTAAAAAGTGCAATGTTATTAGTTTTTGGCTAGTCTTTTTAAAAAATGGGAAATACTATCCTACATCCCACCCCCTTTTTATGTTATTTTTAAAATTTTTTTTTACTTTTTAAAATTAATTAACTATTTTTTATCTTATGTATTTTTTTCAGAATTTTTTAAG